>DWHO01002782.1:0-12804 GCA_018247575.1 Eurytides lysithous rurik
GTAATGCCCTAATCCAACTAAGAAACAACAACACAAAGTCATTGCTTTCCGCGGGGTTCAAACCCCCGACCTCCGTTTTGTAAAGTAGGCCCGCGCTTACAAAATGCCTATGACTAGGTCACGGAGGCAGTCATTTTATTAAAATATTGTGTTATTTAAGAGTGACACTTGACTTTTTTATAGTTTATTTTTAATATTAAGCAATTAATTGGTTTTAAAGACCTATTGTTTAAGGTATTTTTTACACGCTTACAAATAAAAGTGTGATGTCTCCAGGTGATATTCGTGGCGATGGGCTTCCAAATGAAAGACGTGGACGACATAGCGTCGGAGCTCGGCTTACCCGGCTCCCAGATCCTGGCCAAGTTCTACGAGGCTTGCAAGAAGATCAACACGGCGGTGAACTCCGTTCTAGAAGATACCGTCGCCAAAGAGATCGGAATAGACGAAAAGACCTCCGACGTACAAACGGACGCACCGTTGAAGCAGAGTTTGAACGAAGAATTGTCCAAAGCGGCTAAGGTACTTTCTTGCTTAGTACTGGGTGATGTGGAAGGTGACGAATAAATGACTTTGTAAAACAGTTAATTTTATTTCTTTGTATTATTCGATGAGTATTTGGATAATAGAATTAGAAATGATACAACAACAAAAAATGACAGGCTATCAACAGTTTTATAAGATATGTTTTCAATTTTATACTCATGTAATATTTGTATTACACTAGATATGTATCGAATATAACGTTGTTCGGAAAGGTTTAAGTTAGTGAAGTTATATAGTTATTGACGATCAATCTAATATTGATTATGATTACGACCAGAGACAAGTCTGCATTGATTGAAATATTTCGTGTTTGAAAGTTTTTTTGAACTACACGAACTGTATTTGCTCAAATAGCGATCTTCGTTAGAATTAATCCCCAAACAGCAGCGAATGATCTGAAACACTTCAAAAACCTGATTCGATAATCAGGATAAATTACGATGTGTTTTGATCCCATATCAGAAATTATGTTATAAGTATTAAAGAAAGTCATGATCGAGTATTGATATAGTCGTAGATCAGAGATTGCCAATCAATTTTTTTCTCTTAGACCACATTCAAAATTTAACTGGTTTCGGTAAGCTGCTACATTTCTACCATATTCCCAAAACTCGTCAAAACAAGTGAGGATTCGATCTAATCATAACTCCGCCGGATCTCCCGTGGACCACTTTGGGAATCGATGGTAGAGATGATTCGTCGTCATCATTCATCTGCATCATTCCGTTGCAGGACACAGGTCTCTCTAATACTCTAATAGCTCCCTTCCAACCGTATCGATTAGAACCGAATAGTTGTGAAAGTGAAACATATTTTCGACAAAGATAAAATTATTATCTATCTCTTACTGAATTTAAGTGACAATTAAGGTGGAATAAGAAATAACGTACTTATCGTGTCCCACTTTGGTGATGCGCAATCGAACCTTTTCAGGAGTTGGAAAGGAAACAGCGCAAAGAGCTGTCGCGGCTGATGGGCGAGGATCTGGCCCAGTACCGGATCAAGGGCAGCGATCTGGACTGGAACCAAGCCCTCACTACGTCCAAGCAGAAGAGTCTTGTCTCAGTCAAAAGGTAATGCAAGACATTGATATAGTCAAAAACAAAATTCCTTATGCAAATTTGGATTGGTTTACAGTCACTTTTTGACGTTTAAAGATTTTACTAGCTGTTTGGAAAAAAATGCCTCGGTCCTGAGAAAAACAGGTGAGAGACACTGCTTTGAAATCTTTCTTTAAAAAAAAATGTTTACAATTTTTATAATTTGAATCTTCAAATAGCCTAGAGGCGAGCTCATCCCAGGGTTTGCTATTTTCAATGAAAACATTTACTGTATAATAATAACTTTTAGCACACAAACATCCTTATAAAACCTAATGCATTTAATCAAAATAATAAGTATAGAGCGTCTTAACTTTAAATTAACCATTATGTAGGTTTGTTAATGATTTATTGTATTCTAAAATACACTGTACTTTTGTAATCATACTATTGTATAATTATAATCGTATTTTTTGCATTTTACAGATACTCAGTTCTTTGCAAACTCAAAATAGTTTCATTTTATAATCTCTATGATCTTGGAAATGCAAATGACCTACCTAAACGACGTTTAGTCGTAATTATTTTGTATGCATTTTAATTTTCTTAAATTTCATTTTCAGCGGCGAGAAGCGTTTGGGCGACGACAGCAAAGAAATCGACGATTTAATAGAATCGCATTCCAATAAAAAGAAGAAAAAGAAGAAACACGTCAGGAATTGATTTTCACAATAAAGTCTAATATTCTTCAAATGTCATTCATGTAGTTTGCTCGTTTCATTACTTACCGATGCATTTTGTGAAGGTCCAGCGGGAGGGGTGAAAAGAAAACGAGTGCAGGTTCAATAATAATTTCTATAATTATTGTAATATAAAAAAGTGTCGGTAGTTATTCAACCCTTGGAATAGACAATAGATATTTCCTCTTAAACATAACAAATATGGAAGGGCGGCGAGCTCGCGGCCGGGGCGGTCGCGGTGCCCGTAAAAAAATATCCATCTGCGCTTCGGCCCGATAGTCCGCGAGGCCGCCGCCGCGGTTACTTCTATAATCATTTCGATCTCGTTACAATATAATGTGATCTAAGAAAAATAATATTTCCCGCCTAGCGCCCGGCGCGCGGGCGTTTGGTAAACAATTTCACACTAAAATTAGTTTGTCCCTTAGTTTTATACACTCGCTAAGTAGAGAACGGCCCGGCGTCGTGCTTCGAGCCTGCGTCCCCTCCGCGCCAAACGACGTCATTGCCGACTCTAACAACTATATGTATTCCCGAAAAAACATTTCACTACAAAACATATCTTTAGAAAATCGTTAACGTTAAATAGCAGTATTGCCGCCTCGCTCTTTACCCACGAGGGGTCCGTTCGACGCAGGATACTTTAATGTTGTACAATTTGCAAAAATTAAAAAGATTATACATTTAAAATAAATCTCATTAGTTTTATTATTACACCGCACACATAATTAACTTAACCTATACATGATACGTGACGAAATTATTAGTATAACTACAAATTAAAATTGTTAACCTTTGGAAATTGTAAAAGTATCCTGCTCTTACATATTAAGCGAGGCGAGATCGGTATTGACAAATACAACGTGCATCTCGACTGTCCGCTGAAGGAAATGTAGTGGTAGGGGAATTGAGGAATTGCATTTAGGAAAGGATTTGATATTGTTGGCACTTTGTCTTACGCTATATAGGTTGTGACGTGTCGGTGAATATAAGGAAGATATAGTCCATTGCAGAAAGAGGGAGCGTGGTAACCACGTCGCATGACTTGTCGTTTAAAGGAAGATATGATTTAGCATAAACACTTAATCGATTACCTACGGTAGGCGTTGAAACAAGAAAATAGCGTTGGTGAAATATCGAATACACTTATATAATTCGTTCTACTTTCTTAATTGTGATATATTACGCATTATAAAATATATATATATGTACTTTAGAAAACGACGAGAATTTGAACTTAGCATACGTAGTTGTGTGAAGCAGTGTACAGCATCAGGTCTACTAGTGGGGACGTAGGAAAGGTACTCTATTATACATCTTACTACTTATTTACTTAAAGACACAAAAGCGAATCCACTAGACCTTATTGCCACGCTTAATTTATTGCTACGACATATACATACCGCTCTACGTAATATTATATAATAATTTAATGTAAATATAATCAATAATCAGTTACAACATCCAATAAAACAAAATATGTTAAACATTATTGCAATATTATTAGTATCAACTCGCTATAATTCAGAAGGGGTTTCTCAGTTCAAAACATCGTAATCGTACAGTAAGTGCAGTTTGTTACAGTGCGCGAATACGACAACGTACTACGGAGCCATCTATTACGGAAAAAAAAAGTCCAATGGATCGTATTTTTTCTTTCTTTCTCAATAATATATCGTACGTAACGTTTAACCCTCGTTCAAAACATTTACATCCAAACGAAATTGGAGGCTGACCGTTTTCTCACTAAGGCACAATTTAAGTTTCCACTTTGAACTTTATTCAACTATAAAATAATCAAAGTCAATTCCCCTCTTGTGACGTGAGGCAACCGCACTACTCATCCGTCGTGAAAAAGCACAGAACCTCTGCGGTGCGACGATCAAATTGTAACTCGGAGCCGTCGGCGAGCTTTTAAATCGGACTTACCTTTACTGCGCATTAAAATTACAAGGCATTTTAAACTAAATTACAATAATGTTGCTTTCTCTAAAAGGATGCGTTTTATCTCCTCGTGGTTGGTGTATTGCAATGCGTTAATATTAAATATAGATATATTAAAGTTAACCTCAAAATACGTCTATAACATCGATAAAACATTTATGTAAATGTAAAGATATCTTTGGTATTTCATTTAGAATCATGTTTTTTTTTTTATTGAGGCGCTTTATGCGGCGAGCTAGGGGATGAAGCCGGATGATATGCACGTGTTTTAACGACTGGATTGCCATGATGTTTGGTCCTCTGAAGCTATGCTAGATGACAGATCTTGAACCTTCATCGTTCATTGATATCGATTTTCAAAAAAACAAAAATGAACGAATTATGATTAAGTATGTATTATTGCTTTCTACCTTAACGAATAATCGTAATAAACACATTCGAAACAATTCCAACGTGCATTGGACTTCATCGACCCTCGCTCGCCATTATTATTATATATTACCATATATGTATTGCCGCGTAAAAATATAGTCTATTCACTTAACTATCGTATACAAAAAGCGTGTTTACTGATTGCTGTTTTGATTGTTTTACTCTTCGTCACCAATATAGCTTACGAATTGCCATTTGAAGTAGCTTCGAATTTGCTCGATCGGTGTGACGAATTATGACAATTACAACAATCGGTATCTCGTAAACTCCCTCAACCTCGACTCATTGTGTGGACTATACGCGATACGTAGATAAGGGAGATAAATTAAATAAACGACATTATCCATATCTGATTTCACCTTTTTTGGAACATTATACAAATTTATCCCCCTCCCTTTCATCAGTAAAAATGCAATATGTAAGAGCTGGCATCGATCAAATATCGATCGCGTGTAGACTAAATATCGGCTATCGTAAAACACGTACGAAATAATTGATATAAATTGATAACTTGTTTGTCTTATGAATTCAGTATGAACGGTTGCCGTAGAAGGCCTTCAACGAACAATAATGCACTCTGGTGTACTTAGAGCGTTTTACGATGGCAGTGTGTGACGTAGGCATATTCTTCACGAAGACAATGATAGCTTACTTTTATACGAAAGCGTCGCGATTAAAGACACCTTCGTATATTAAAAGCGGTCAAGTATTTCCCCTTTCATTGTCTTCATGAATCACAGAGGAATGCCTGTCACTCGGCTCTATTCTCGATTGGTCGGAAGCAGGCACACACGTAATATACTGACGTCATAGGGTCTTTGATATTTTTAAAACTAACGTGAATGCAAGACACTTGCGGTAAGGCAATGAGGCTTTCGTGTTCACAAATTCAACGCGCCGTTCGGAGTGAGTATTAAAACGCCTTAAGAACGGAGACCTCATACTATTGTTGTTGAATTGTAAAATCTTAATATAATTAGAATATGTTCTCGGAAGCACTGAACTTTCACTTACAAGGACTGTTACAAAACTTTTGTCCCCATGGGTTGAAGTTCATACATTATATTCCCGTGGCTACAAAGTTTTGTTCAAAGGCAACCCATTGCGTATAAATCAACTGTAGTTCATGGAAAAATTGACAGGGGTAATGTACTAATTAACTTCACCTAATATAAGTATGTTAATCGAACACTATAGTCACATGAAACCTCAAAATTGACCATTCGCCGTAAAACTGCTGCTCGGAGATAAACAAAATAAGCCAAACAAAAGGAAAATAAGGTAAATAAAGAACCAAAAATATTCCATACATAAAAATTAATGTATTCTATTATCAATAACGTAGGGTATAGTTACACAAATAATAAAATTAGAGGAAAACAAATTTATACATATTTCTTAACGCGAATATAATAATAATAATAATAAAAAAAAAAACAGAATTATACATGCTATCAACACAAGATTCTACTTAAAAAAAAAGAAAACAGTATTTTTTTACAATTTCCTAAAACATTCCTCCCAACGTTCACCCAACCAGCGCTTACTCGTTCATCGTCTTAACATTATTAATTGTCAATAAAAAGAAAAATTTGGCGTCGATTTTAGGGAACATTTGGATGCTTGAGATTTCACACGGTTTTCGTCCGGGGACCGTCAAATCATACTACACACGGGCGAGAAATCGTTTCCGACTAACCTAGAGTTACCTAATTGACGTAATTAAGTCGAACGGACAACACTCGGCGCACAAATTGCAACATATTTGCCCAAATACATTCCCAACACGCACAATAGACATCGAGTTCCTATTGCGTTTCAAGGACACTTGGTTTTATCGACGGTTACCCTAAAAAGTAAAATTTTGCATGTTCATTATGTATATATCCTATAGGCTTGAAATTTCAATAGGCAACGAAACAAAAAAAATGCTATAAACTAAGAACGATTAACAGAAAAAAAAACAATACATACAAAACCAAGTACATACATGCGAGTTTTAGAATGTCAAAAATTTAAAGAATAATAATAATGTAATAAGACAAACTCATAAATGTAACGGGCCGAAATTTTAAAAAGAAAACAACAAAAATTAAAAAAGAAAAAACAAAACAAAAGATTTCGCGGCATTCACAACAGTTGACGATGAATCGATACAGATTAAATACACTCCTTCGAGTATTTGGAACTTTTGTGGTCATTATGAACGCCGCGACCATTTGCGTTTAAGTAAACTTCGCTTCGTGTAATACGAGCACGTATATCGTGGCGTGCGCATATTAAAGTAAAAAAAAATAAACGTTTGTGCGAACCGTAAGTACCGATTATCTACGAACGTAGCCACTTGTGATGGGGGAGGGAGGGGGGGGGCACCCCTACCGACGGACAATAAATACGCTAAGTAGAGGATGACCGCGCTGGCTCCACGCTTTATCCCGACAGCAGGTAACTAGCGTTGGGTAATTATCGCGGCCGGGGTCGGCCTTCCCACTCTCGACTGAAGCCCGTCGAAGCCAACAAGCTCTCGTGTCCGAGGGCGGTCGCCATGGCAACCGCCCTCGGCCACCCACGCACGCACTCACGCCAGGCCACTCGCACCATTCGCCACTCAGACTCCGTCTCGTCCCCTTGTCCGCTTAACTACAAATATAGTCTACGATATAAATTAAAATATACGATTGAAAATTACACATTTCTTAACCTGTTAATTAATTTATTTGTTTAAACTATTTACAAGGCATCGATCGCTTTCCGTAGTTTCGACACTAAACTAAAGCGCGTCTCCATGACGCCGAACACGTCCAAACGTCCCGTCCGCTCGGCGGGCCGTGCGGCCGCCCATACAAAAAAAAACTCTCATACAAAAAACCCTATCCGGCACTAATATGTATATTCATTACAAAATGTATAATATAATATGTTTGTATTTACAATCACAACATAAACTTGATGAACAACCGAGAGAAATATACGTAGAGTAGTCGCTGTTGATAAGGCGTTGTTCGGCTTCGTCGCGAATCGTCGACCGATCCGTTTATATACGTATGTACGTATTTGTATGTTGTGTATGCGTGTGTATGTTTGTACTGTGATGCGAACTGTCCAAATAAAATAATGTATTACGCCCGTTCCGGGATCTTCCCTCGCCTGTCCCACCACGACTCGGCTAAATTAACAAATCGTAAACCAATCTAGCGTTGCCCTAAAATCAAATAAAATTATTGTCTTTCCCGTTCACCTTCGACGCCCGCTGGCGTGACATCGACACTGTCCACTTTGATTCCCATAGAAAAACCTACCCGCTGATATGTATAATAAAAAATTGTGTACGTGATGCATTATAAGAGTTAACTTCAAGCCGTCGTTCTGCGCACCGACGCGCTAGGAACATATTGTAAGACGGCTCGCGGCATGCTAACGTAATCATGAATTGAATGAAGTGAACATTGTAAATGTAAACCAACCTTCATCTCTCTAGTAATACGGTTGCGTTTAAGCGACAATTGGTTAGCGTGTCACGCAAATACGTCTTGAATAATTATAAAGAAAATACTGAGTCTACCCTATATTCGACATATGTCAAGACAAATATCGTATTTGGAATACAACATAAAAATTCACACTAATGAAAATTTAAGGGGGAAAATTTCAACTGAAAGAATACGCATTAATAGTATCAGACGTGACTTTTAAGGATACAAATTCATATCTGTTCAAACGACCAGTTCGAGCTTAATTCTTTAATAAGTACTTCGTTTGTAAGTCCACTTGGGCCACTTAAGAAATTGCGTATAACCTTCGCACAGATGCGGGCCGACTTCGTAACTATTGCGTGACACCGAGAGTTAAACACGTTTCGCTAACGTAAATCTAACGTAACGATCTATGACGGACGAAGAAACCAAATGCGCCTCTAAAACATAACATTAGTCAAGTCCAGTATACGGTATACGATTGATAAGTGTTAAAAAGTAGGTCCTCTCCTTCACGCCGCGATGTTAATCGTTCCATCTCGCTCCCACAACGTGTTGTACAGTCGCGAACAATTTCAACCTTACGAATACTTTTATGAAGCGAATTATGAACTCGACGGTACACGAGCCAGGCCAGGCCCGGCGCAAACGACTGTTCCCATGAACACACGCTTGGCCCACGCCCCGTTTGTGATAGACCTCCGCTAGCGACTGAACACGAAGCGAGCCGCATTTTCCATTGGCAGGAGGGTAGGTCGCTAAAAAATGAACTCTAATTAAGATATGATAAGAACCTACGAGTTAACTATACACGGCCGACTGTCGTGGTCGTGGCCCGTTCGCTTTGCGATCCTAACCTATATACAAATAATTTGTTACAATTTACACAGATTTCATTCTTTTTGGTCAAACGTTTTGGGTGGAGAGCGTACCGACTGCTTTTTCGGTAGTTTCACGCTCGATTACGTCGCATGGAACATTCGTCCCATACTATAGTAGTGTTAGCGACCGTAAACGCTGCTATATCTATATATACATATATAACACTATATATATGTGTATATACATATAGTGGCGTTTATAACTGCTACTATCACTTGTGTCCCATTAAAAATATACAACCAACAGCCATAACACTCCGACCGACGATACGAACCGAGCGCGCGTTAAAATTTAACCTTAAAATTATATATAATAGATTTGAATTTACCTTGCCATCACCTAGCGCGTTTCCCTACCGATCGTCTATTTTTCTACGCTTAAAATTTGTTTCCCATTCACATGACAATGTCTTACCTCAAATTAGTCGACGAACGTTCACAAATCTTCCGTAATTATTGCTGTGTTCCGTTGCTTTACGAGGTCGACGAGTCGACCACATATCGTATAGATCTAATCTAACCAAATACGCCATTTGCATTCACAATTCACCCCTCAGAAACGCCAACGCTCACAGATTTCGTATCGGCCCCTGTCTATAAAATCGACACGTTCTACTTCGAAAGCAGTAAAAGCCACAAAAATGCTCATTACATATTGCAACTGCATCTCAAAGAAACATTCCCCCTTCGCAATAAATCACGCGCCATCGACGCAAACGTATAAAAAATATTTTAAAAAATATATTCATTCTTACTGAAAAAACCGCACATCTATACCAAATAATAGACGCTCTACGATATTTATAAGATGATGATTTCCCATCTCTCATATCTCATGCAACTTAAGCGTAAATATATGTATATGTAAAAATTTGGTGTTTTCGTTAAGGACATGTTGGTTTGTATTAAAAGGGGAACGGACTGCATGGGTAAGAAGCTACTAGCGGGCACGGCTTAAGAAAGAAAGCGTTTGAGATGTTGTACATTTTAACCGATTGTCTAAAACTTCCAATTTGTATTTATTAAAAAGGATAAATAGAAAAAAAAATTAATAAAACATACAAATAGAAAATTCCTCCACTTTTTTAAAACACGTCCTGCACTAGAAAATAACAACTTCCTAATAGAGTGCACTCAGACTCGGAAAAATTATTTCTAGGGCACACCGATTTTTGTCCCTGAGGCGAGGATCGAATTCACTAATCGGCAGTTAGTAAAATGGCCGCGCCATCTGTAAAAATATAAATAGTGTAGTCACGACCGCATATTTTCAAATTTATTTAATAAAATCGTGTACATAAGAACATAGATTCATTAACGTTTAGATTTTGCACCGGAATGTGCCCATCACAAAAGCTTCGATTCCTTGAGCCGTGTCCATTATTCATAACTTAACTGATAGTGTTTCATCGTATGAATTCACAATAGAAAACCTTCTTAAAGTCGGACATAAGTACACTGTGCACAACAAAGGCTTTTGCTTAGACCGTCGTATATACACGACGTACATACAGCGGTCATCAAAAGAGGCACTACGCAAAAATCATAACGCTGAAGTACAACTGCATCGTGTATAAACAATTTCATTAAATAACCGTGCGTACACAGCGCACGTCTTAAAAAGAGGCATATTGTACACACTGCACACAGAGTTCCAACGGTGCAGCACTAAAAAGTACACTGCATACGACACGGCTTTCAATCCGCCGAGATATACACCGCGTATATTGTACACACTCAACAGTTGGATATGGACAGCGTTCGTCGAATATAGGCCTTGCCATTTTGTACACCGTGCACTGTACATCGTTGCCTATCAGACGTACACTGCACACGAAAATCGCCGCGTTGCTTTGGCCAGAGTTACTCCTCGATTTCATCGTTGCGCCGCGACCGGTAAGCTGCGCGGAACACACGAGTCCCGGCCCGGTCCGTTGCATGTACACAGTGTACACAACGTACACTATATTTCCGCGTCACCACAATTCACTCTGTACATCGCACATCGCTGCGTCGCCGCCCGGTGAGATGTACACGACGTACAACCCTATATGTACACTGTGTACATCGCGTGGTGAGGATTGCGGCGCTGCGGCGAGGCGTGCGGTCACTCGCGCTGCGCCCCCTTCAGCAGCGATATCGCGTGGCGCACGTACTGCACCAGGTGGCGGAACGTCGAGAACAGCGTCAGCGGCCCGCATTTGCGGTCTACCGCTATGAACAGATCTGGAATGATCGATGTTAAATATTAGTCATTTCATTCTTATTCAAATTATCCAAGTGACTCACGAGGAAACGCGAGGAATAGAACATAGAGAATTCATATTTTAATAAGGAAGTAAGAGCGCGCATCTTGCTTACGTCAGTGTGCAATTAGCGAGCAGAGAAACTTCCAATTGTTTGTTCCAGAACCTGCAAGTACGTGTTGCATAATATGGCAGCAGAATGTATGCATTTTATGCAGTCTGTGTTTAATCAATCAATAGAGCAAGCATAGTCTTTTGTGATAGAAGAAAGCATGTATTTTGTTAAGTTTTAATAAAAGATATATTGCTAGCATAGTATAACCAATCAACAGAGCACGCAGTGTAGTTAAGCAACAAAATTGCTTTTTTTTTAAATCATGCGACGTTAGTGTCTTAGTATGGGTGTGATTAAAACATTCAACACGAGAGAGTCTTTCGAACAACATCGCATGAAACACATCAAACATATTTGACGTATCTTTTGTGCCTAAAATCAGCCATGACTGTGCGAATGCACCTTCTGTACACTGTTCAAAGAAGAAGAAAGAAATTACCAGTCCACTTTCAAACAGTCCACAAACACGAACCTTTACAGACCATCAAGATGAGAAAAGTATCTTACCTCGCGCATGTGCTTAGGCACGAGAGATATGAACTTCTTCAACTCATCTTGATGGGAAAAGTCGCTGGTAAAAGAGGTGTCGGTCGTAGAAAAAAATCGTGACTTCGTAACATTAGAAGAGAGTGCACAGTGTAATGAATTGGCAGAGTGATCTCACCCTGGTTCGCCTTGAGCTTGCAGAGGGCGTCCGCCTGCTCCCAGAGGTCGTGAGCGACGTACAGGAACGTGTAGTACTTGGTGAGTTGCAGCAGCGCGTGGTGGGCGTGGGCGGGCACCGAGTGGGCCAGCGAGCAGTAGCCGGAGGAGGCCGAGGCGCCCGAGCCCACGGAGCCCACGGAGCCGGCCGGCGACGGGGTCGGGGACAGCGGCGAGACGGACTCCGCGCACGCCGGCTGCGATACAGACAACTGACGTGAAAACACCCCATTATACTACAACAGAAGTTGACTGGCCCGTTCATGTAGTGGTTAGTGCTCCTGAATGCAAAGCCAAAGGTCGTGGGTTCGATTCGCAGCCAGGACAAATATTTGTGCGAAGAGCATAGGTATTTGTTCTGTGTCTGGGTGTTAATTATCTAATTATGTATATATTTAAAATATATAAGTATGTATATCAATTGTCTGATTGCCATAGTACAGGCTCTGCCTAGTTTGGAATCAGATGGGAATTTGTGAGATGTCTCATGATATTATAATATTATTATTATAGCGACAGGAATAAACAGGAACCGCTTCCGAGGCCTAGTGGCTTAGGCTCACGCTTTGTTTTGTTCGAATCCCGCTCGAGGCGAACTTTTAGGTTGATCACCCGATTATCTTAAACGTAGGATTCATTCGTCGGATGGGCAAGTAAATGGCATTGACTTCTTGAACTGTAACAA
>DWHO01002783.1:0-12833 GCA_018247575.1 Eurytides lysithous rurik
ACATAGCTTTTTATTTGTTTGTAGTACTAATATGTGCCCATAATTATGAAAGTGGTCTGAGTCAAAATTAAAAAAAAAATGAATTTACCACTTATTTTAAAATAAATTTATTCAAGCCCTTAAAAATAGAAAATAAAAAAAAATTAAAAAATTTAAACAGCTAGTTAATGTGTGTAATAGGTAATTTATATATATATATATATATTATGAAAAATAAATGTCATCAGAATGAACTAGCTGCAGGTACAAAATATTCATATTTGTATATCTTTTTCGCTTATCTTTCCTGTTGATGCTTAAATATTTCTCAATGTGTGTTTGTCGCTTTGTGCTTCATAAAGACTGCATAATTGAAACTTGTGGGAAAAACTCTTTTTTTCTTCGAAAATAAAGTGATGATCTGAGCAAAGCAGGCGACTGACCGTTTACATTGCATATTACATTTGTATACATTTAATATGCAATGTAAACGGTACTGTATGTACGGTATTGTATGTACATACAATATTGTGTATATTTGCGTATAATATTTATATATGATTAGCGGTAGAATACATTTATTCGGATACTGCAAAAGAGTAACATCCTTATACCCCTATGACTATCGACTTTAATTTTGATATTTTAGATTCACGTTAATTATATAATAATTAACAATAATCACTATAATATAACAAACCCACACAAAGATGTAAGTACACATAAAGGATTATGAGTAAAGTGAAAGGTCTATAAAATCTATAACTTATTTCGAACAAATTGTCGGCTAGATGAGCGTCCACTCATTACACCTATCTTTATAAAAAGGGCATGTCCATAAATGAAGATATACGATATAATAATAGAAGAATATCAAATATTAGCTCCTCTGCTAAATTTGTAAATTCGTCACACACCATTGAGACATAAAGCGTATCCGATATTTTGAGGGTTTTGAAATATAAATGAGTCCGAGTGCCTGTCTACTGAATTAACATACTCTGACATTTACAAAGGTGAGTAAACATGTTTGAGTGGATATACATATATATCATTTTTCATATTCAAAACATTCACTCTGGCTTTTGAGTTGCTTCATCGCATATATATAATGACTGTTAATATATTGAAGCTTTAAACTAATTTCAGTGAATAGCTGGAATTCCATATTCGGGGCACCATCTATTTATATGTTTACAGTACGTCTGTTTTAAAGAGATATAACTAAATAACCACTGTATCAAAATTGTAATAACAGATGTTTGTGTATGTACAAGTCCAGCATTTCAAGTTGGAGATTTCATTCCAACAAAAATGCACACGAAATGTCTCTTAGATTATTTCCATGCGCTACCACGGTAAAGAGAATCTCAAGATTAAACAATTATACTGGGATAGTCCTACGATAAAAGTTTCATTCGTCGGTTCTTCCTATAAAAAATCTTTGCATAAGTTTCATCATTTAACGGATTCCAACTGAAAGGTGACAAAAAAAAGTTTTGATATAAAATAAAAAAAAAAGAAAGGAAAACGGGAAGTAGCACGAATGAATATCGTAAAACACGTCAAGTCGCAGAAATCATAGAACTGAAACATTGTTCAAATACAATATTCATAAATAACAAGGGTGGGCCTGTCACGTATTCGGCTGACATACGCTCCACTACACGTATTGCAGGGATACGAATGTTTTTCTAAACGCGCTCAGTTTAGGGTCCTGCTCGTTGAAATTGCGGACGTTGTCTTATTACGCCGATGCTATAATATCATTTATTCGGCACGAAACAAGACCGGCGTTGCTTTCCGAAATTTTTGTACGTCGAATAGGAAATGTTATATTTGTACTTAATATATTTTTGGTCTTCCTCTTTTAGATGAAAGATCCAAAACATTGAATCTAGAATCATCTAAAGAAGTTTTATAGAACATTTTATAATGTTAATTAATGTCAAGAACCTCATCCAAGAGACAGATTCGCCAGCGGTATTTTTTACTTTTCTGTTATTGATTTTCTTGTTATTGATTCTTCTATTGATTTCGACTTATTATGTAGTTCAGATACATGTCAAAGAGTGCCACGCGGCATTTTCAAGTTATGTTTTTATATTATTTCCTTAAATTTTTGACTCGGACCACTTTCATAACTAACGCTAAATGAATTCCGTATAACGTTGAAATTAAAATCATTATCTAGTTAATTTTTTGACGATATCGTTAAAATTACATTGAATAAATTTATTTTAAAATAAGGTGGTGTGAAATAAGTGGTAAATTCATTTTTTTTTTTAATTTTGACTCAGACCACTTTCATAATTATGGGCACATATTAGTACTAGTAAACAAATAAAAAGCTATGTTGTCTTTATAGGCTCGAAACAAATTTAGATTCAAATAAGTTATCTATTTTATCGGTCTGGTATACATTTGTTACGTTTAAAAAGTAGAAGTAATGAAGTATCATTAGGCTTAGGGTTACTACTGGGGTTTATTTACGACTAGATGGCTCGTATAAAAAGTTAGATAATAATTATGTTTTTCTTCGATTTTGATTTCGCATGGGGAAATACAAATTATTCATAATCTGACTGTAACAAAGACCTGAACAGACTACCTACAAGTGTGACTAACGTGAAAGAAGAAAATCGGAATTATTTTGGAAAGGACGTCCATTCAGGCACGTTAGCGTTTCAAGAAAGTATTGAAATTTTTTCGGATAAGTAATATGTTACAGAGTAAAATTTAATTACTATTATCCTCTTTCAATTATGACATTTATCACTATGACAGTCATTTTCATCAGCTTTAACATTTTATTCTGAATGTACATTTAAGATATCATGTTTGGTTCTACGAAAAGGCAATTCAACACGTCCGCGTTGGCTCATTTGTTCTGAATCAATAGTGATCCTTAAGGCAACCGAACATTGGTGGGTATAAGATTTTCACAGGGCTTCTCTTCCATTCGCTACTCCGTGTACTATTATACTATTAAATAACGATTTAATAGTGTTTTTGAGTTGACTATTCTATTACCCTTCACAATGATAGCTATCTTGATACTCAAGTAAGGTATATTACACTTGCTATTTCCTTATACTATTTCACCTTGGTAAGTTTGTTATTAATATAAATCAAAAATTTTACTATAAGTAGAAAGACATTACTAATATTCCTAATCCAAAAAACACTTTTTTTCGAAATAAAAACCATCTAATACTAAAGCACATTCACATTCTTTTTTATTGTCTGAAACGGTGAAACAAAATACTATCCAATCAGTTCCGATACGGTAGATTAAGTAAGTAATCGACTTGAGTTCAACTTGTTAAGGTTCAAGGAGAATTCTGTCGACCGTTGCATTTTTATAATATAACCGTAAACTGTTAATGTTCAGCCGAGATAATTAGAATCTATCTGATGAAGAATAGCAAAGTGATACCATTGTATAAGAATGACGTTAGAGTTGACCCTGGCAACTATAAATCTATCTCAGTTTTAATATCCATGAGCAAGGTTTTCGAAAAAAATATTTTAAACCAATTAACGGAGTATGTCTATAGTAATAATCGCATACATATTGAGCAGTATGGTTTCATCAAAAAAGGTAAATCAACAACAGATGCGGTTGGTTCTCAAGCATATTTTTGAATGGGTCAAAAATATGCTTGAGAACCAATCCAAAAGGAGAAATCGCAAAATGCAATAGGTGTATTTTGCAATTTATCCAAAGCCATGATGGGGATCATCAAACATTATTACTGAAATTAAACCACTATCGAATACGCGACGCTGCACTTGACCTTATTACCTCTAACTTAAATCCGAGAGTCCAGAGGGTTGAAATAAATAGTGTGAAATTATCTGGATTCTTGGGTTTTTTTTTTATTTTTAATTTATATTATTTGCCGTTTCATGTAAAAAAATTACATCAACATTACACTTTTTGCTAATGATACCTCCCTTGTCTTCAAGGTCGAGCGTAATAGAAATATAAATGACGAAGTAAACGGTGCTCTGTTACGCACACTTAACTGGTCCGAAATTAATAATTTAGTATTAAGTCAAATTCACAGTGTGCTTCTTAACAATGATGCAGTAGAAATTACTGATTCCACTGTTTTCTTGGGTATAACTCTAAACAAAAAAGTCCAGTGAAACTCGCGTCTTTCAACACTCGCGGGTAAACTCAACGCAGGCGTCTTTGCAGTTAGGAAAGTAAGACAATTAGAAAAAATAAATAAATGTTATTATACTGTTCAAGAATTTAGTTGATTGACTCGTATGAGGGATAGACATATTACATTAAAGCTTAACATACTGTAACGACATTTTGAAAGAGCAACTGTAGAGTTTCTGCCGGCTCTTCTCAGCAGAATTCCATTCCGAGCCGGTGGTAGCATCCTCACGAACTGAAATGTAAAAATGAAGATTCATAAGTGCTTGTAATTGCCTATTTGAATAAAAATATTTTGATTTGATTTATAAATATGAGTAAACCTATTCACATTATAAAACTGCATACTCCGCTTGTTTCAAGAAATGAAAAACTTTGACTGTGTATATTCTTAAACGGTTTCATATTTTATTACTAACAAATACTTTAAATATTAGTTATTCAAACCCAATGTCAACGTGGTCCAATTCTTTTCTAAATAAGACAAACATCAACGGCCTAATAGTGTAGTGTAGTGTAATTTTATTCTGGATTAAGAAAGGTTTATTTTTCGTTTCGATATAATTTTGCTCGACATATTTCTAAATGCCAATTGACGCTTGAATTTGTATCGTGTAGACGAGAATAACCGAGACCAATAAATTCAGAACTGTAGCGGATAACTGTTGGAAGCTTTTTGTGATAATACGTCAACGGAACTCTGAAAACTTTCTAATTGATTAATTTTTTTCATTCAATTTCACGAAGATACTTTACTTTTGCTCGTACTTATTTATATTAAATACGGAAATTTTGTCTATTAGTTTGTTAGTTTATATTACTTATTTAGAGCGTAGCGTAGAGACGTAACAGAAACTCGAACCGAATTGGTATAACGACCTGACAGAAAACCGGCGTACAATGAAGGCGTTTATGCTTCCGCATTTCGTCCGGTGAGTCAGATAGCCGGTAGCCCACTCCCTCCCTTACCTTCCCTCTATTTCTGTCTTAAAGGCTGGCAACGCATTTACAAGTCTTTCGTTGATGCGAATTAACGTTGGCAGCGGTGATCGCTTGCTGTCAGAACTGCTTGCTTTTATTTAATAAAAAAGAGCCAATCAAAATGCCATCAATTGGGATATTCTTTTATTTTTATGAAATAGGCTGACAAACGAGCAAGCGGCTCGTGTGATGGTGAACGATTACCGCCACCCATGGACATTTACCACACAACTTGCAAATGCGTTGCCAGCCTCTAAAGGGATTATGGTAGGAGTGAAGAGAGGAGGAGAGGTGTGGAAGAGAGGGTTACAGGAGGAGTAAACGGAGCTAGAGAAAGGGAGGGGAGGAGGGGGTGGGCCACCAGCCAAACGAAACGCGAAAGCGAAAACACTTCCACTTTACGCCGATTTTCTGTGAGGTCGTGGGAACAGCTGTGTGGCTCTACCACCGTTAAAATGGATATGTCTATAACTTTGTTCCTCTTCCAAGAAATTCTGATAAATATCAGGCAGAGCACTCTCCTTTCATCTATATGTTACCTTGAGCTTTTTTACGAAGTCAATAATTAGAGACCACATAACGGCACACTAAGTCATGAGTGGCAACACACAGAACTTTCTGCTGCACTGAAATATTTTGGACGAGAAAACATTGCGTAGTCTCCCAACGCTTAGACGCGCTCTTTTTTTTTCTCGTCGGTTCAGTTTCTCGTCAATGTTCATAAATTTTTTTCATGGAACGGCTCCTCACTGTCCAAAATTATTCCCCAGTCTCCTCGTACGACTATCATAAATATGGGTATCATAAATATTTTCGGGTTAAGGTAAAGTGAAGAAAACACTGTTCTTAGCCTTTTTATGTTTCTCATATGAAGGAATATTAATTTTTCTCAATCCTATGTCCCATAGTCGATAACCACCTTTTTTTTGACGTAGGAAAATCCCATTTGGATACCCAGCGTGCCCGTTGTGGACTGCCGGGTTATGTCGGACTCTCACCGACTAAAACCCCACGGTGGTCGCCATCTATCTTGATCTACTTCACCACAGTGGGAACAGTTTGCCGTTGCCTCGCGACCAATTTTACACAGATAATCACCGAAGCACCCATGCCCAGTGATTATCTGTGTAAGCCTGTAAGTAAGGCTACCTCCCCGTCTCTGCATCCAGGCTTCGAAGACCGGCAGGAAGGCTTCAACAACGCGCTTGTGCGCGTAACGCTCTTCGCAGAGTCGTGCGTGCCATCTCGATAGGGCGCTTTGCCTTTCCTGCCGTTTTATAATTTCGAACGCCTTATCTGGCTCGTTATCACCGCACTGGCGGAGTATGCGTATTCGGTCGTATACCCGTGCATCTGTTTCCGCCAGTATATCTAGAGGTGGAAAACGAGCCAGAATAGTTGCCGCCTCAAATGATATAGTTTTATATCCTCGTACGATCCGTATAGCCATCCGCCGTTGTACGCTGTAGATTTTGGACCTACATCGTCGGACGGCAAGCCTCTGTGCCCATATAGGCGCTCCATACAATGCCACGGATCGTACGACCCCAGCATAGAGACGACGAACTTCTTCTACCGGTCCCCCAAGATTAGGTAGCAGCCTGTGCATGGCACCTGCTACCTTCTCGATCCGGGGGACTAGACGTTCGAAATGTTCTTCGAAGCCCCAACGACTGTCCAGGTGAAGTCCAAGGTACTTCATGAACCTGCCCACTCTGGCTTCTGACCCACCTACATGAACGCACGAGTGTGGTGGTTCCTTACCTCGTCGCATTTTGTGAAACCACAACGCCTCGGTTTTATGCGGCGCTATCTGTAGCCCAAACTCGTGGATCTTTGCAACGACGATATTCACCCCAAGATCTGCAAGTTCTTTGGTCCCCTCGAAGGTGTCCCCACTAGCAACTATCAATGTGTCGTCCGCATAGCAGACGACATCGATTTTAGATGGAAGCTCGACGCGTAACACCGCGTCATAGGCGATATTCCACAGCAGCGGTCCCAGCACCGACCCTTGTGGAACTCCGCACTGAATTTCCCTCTGCACTTTTTTCCATCTCTGTCCGTGTACAAAATGTACCTGTCACGCAAATAGTCCCCAATGATATCTTGTAGATAGGGTGGTACTTGATGGTACAATAACCCCCTTTTAATTGCATCCCAGGGTAGTGAGTTAAAGGCGTTTACAATGTCTAGGCTTATCGCCAATGCCACGCCACCCTGGGAAACTGCCTGCTCCGACAGGGAGCGGACGCGCATTATCGCGTCAATTGTTGAACGTTCCCGTCGGAAACCAAATTGGTTTTCAGCTAGATTGGGACCAACACGCGACAGATGCTTGTTAAGACGGGCAGCAAGAATTCGCTCGAAGATTTTACTAATTTCATCTAACAAGCATATGGGACGGTACGCTGAGGGAGAATCCGCGTCTCTACCTTCTTTCTTCAAGAGAACCAATTTCGCCTCTTTCCATGCCTTAGGGAATATTGCATTACGGAGGCAGCTAGTAAATAGTTGCCTCAGCCTGTCACACAGAATTGGTAGAGTTAGGACCCATACCCGCCCAGGTACACCATCGGGCCCTGGTGCAGTATTCCGTGTTCGTAAGCGGTTAGCGGGTTGGTCTAGTTCCTGCACAGTAACTTCCATACCTGCTTGCCATTCCCAGCTAACTCTACATCCTTGGGTGGAAGAGCCTCTTGACCGGTCTCTCGGAAAAAGTGAATTTATCACTCTTCCTATCAGGTCCGGCTCCAGAGATTCCGTAAGGGGAGGCATCCAGGGCCGGAGTTTTCCTAGTACAATTTTGTACGGTTGCCCAGATGGATTTTTGTTTAACCCCTCCAGGAGTTCTTTCCAGGTCCGAGATTTGGCATTGGCAACGGAAATCTGCAATGCCTTGGTAGCCGCTCGATAGGCCCCGTAGAGCTCAGCTATCTCTTCGGCTGACGCTTGCCTTTTTCTCCGACCTCTAGTATACTGGCGCCTGCACCGCAAGCAGATTGCTCAAAGTCTAGCGATTTCTGTCGACCACTAGTAAACCGTTCTGCATTTGGGGCGCCTGGTACGAGGCATTGAAATATCGCAAATTTGCGCCATTGTACCCCGAAACCATATTGCTTCCCTATCTGGTGTGGACAAAGCCTCTTCAACTTTAATCGGCCATGCTGCAATGTTGGCGGCGGCTTCAAGCATGTCTCTATTTAGCCGCTTGAGACACCAACGTTTCGGCGGGTCACGGGGGTTGGTGGCAACAACAGGTCGGCGTGATATTATTTTAAAGAAAATATGTCGGTGATCCGACAATGTCACTACTTCCTCTGCCACTCGCCATTCAGAAACCAACTGCATTACGGATGGGGTTGCCCATGTCAGATCCACGATTGACTCACCCTGCCACCGCACGCATGTACTCACAGACCCTTGATTTAGCAGTCGAAGGTCAAGTCCAGCCGCCCAATCCATAATGGACTTTCCTCTTGGACTGTCTCTGTGATTTCCCCATGCTCGCGCGTGGGCGTTGAAGTCTCCAAGAACGATGAGCGGATTAGGTCTGCACTTACGAATCCAGTCCGCTACTCTATCTAGATACAACTCGTATTCAGCGAGTGACCTATTAGGAGAGACGTAACAGCCAATGATGGCCAGGTTACCCCATTGCACTGCAACAAAGCCCTGCCCTCTTCCCAATAGAGCGCAGGGTGGGGCCTTCTCAACACCTGCCCAATAGATGGCTACAGAGCCCAAATCATCACCGAACCAGCGGGGATGGTTCGGCACGACATACGGCTCCGCAACTACTGCTAGGGCAACCTTCCACTCCACAATCGTCTGCATAAGCAGATTTTGCGAATTGCGGCAGTGGTTAAGGTTGCCTTGAAGGACATTAAGTGGTGTGAATTTTAGGTTTCTACAACCTCCATCACCGGGTCAAAACCTGGTGCTGCAACCGGAGCCGCTAAAGCCGCCTCGCAATTATTGCTTGCAATTATAGGAATCTGGCTGTTAGTTCTCTCGTTCTTTTTGGCAGGTAAGGAGCATCGTTTCCCCAAACGATGTCCAGCAGGACGTCCAAGGTCCGAGCAGAGTGGGCACTTAAGTGTAGACGCTGAACACTCTTTAGCTCTATGCCCGGGCTCTCCACAAGCATAACAGCGATTGCTGCGGTTTACATTGTTTTGGCACTTGCTTCCAACATGACCTATTTCTAGGCATTTAAAACAATGCATAAGCCTAGGCTCTAGCAAATCCACTCGTGCGGATGTCCACCCAACGGTGACTCGTCTAGAGGCTGTCAGCTTTTAGATAGCCGTGATAGGGCAACGAACCCAACACGTTCCCATGCTGTTTGATGACCTCCGGATGTCCCTAACTTTCACATGTTCTACGGAACATCCTCCCGCTTTGGCAACTGCTTCTGCCACTTCTGACGGGTTTACCGCGTCGTTAAGGTCCCGCAGACGGATGTCACTGAGTTTAATAGGTCGGTTGATTCTTACCTGGGGATCTGCGAGTACCTCACGCAATTTTGCCGCCAACTTATCAGCCCTAGGGCCAAGTAGTTAGTCAAGGCCATTAACCTCTATTAAGAGACCCCCTGTGATGGCACGTTTTTGGCGGACTGTTTCGATGCCAAAATCAGCCAGTTGGATGCTGACTCTTGCTTTTTCCATAATTCTGGCATATGTCATTACAGAACCCTCCTGAATCGTGACCGTCACAGCCGCCGATAATGGGGCGCGAGTGGTCATTTTTTTGTTTCCCGACTGTTTAACTGTCAGACCCTCCTTTGGTGTGGGTCGTTCTGGTGCCTTAGTTCTTTTGGCCACCTCGGCCCACGAGTTTGTCGCCGTTGCAATTGGATTTTGCGTTATTGACTCAGCAACTGGAGGCAATTCAGGAACTTGGAGATGAAGGGCCTTCTTCTTCCTCCGTGCCTTTCGCTTACTGGCGGTAGGAGCTTGCAACTGTGCTAGCGTCAGCGGTGCCTGTGTTTAGTTGGCTTCTGGTACATTCCCACCAGCCATTGCTGTCATGCCAGGAAATAATTTGGCCTCAAACGCAGCCAATTTTCCTTCCACTAGAGCCCCTATGCGTTTCATAAGCATCTCTTCTTCTCTCCTAGGGGTTGGAGCTTCTGTAGTTACTTGCTCACGTCTATTTACTTGACTCGGTTGCCCGCGGGATGATTTGCGAAGGCAATTAATTTCATCCGTCAGTTTTTCCAACCTGACGGTGAGACAGGAAAGCTGAGAACGAAGTTCATCGTTTTCCCTTTGCAACCTAGCGATGTTAGCGTCGGCTGTGGAACTCCTCGCAAGTTCTTCAGCTGCGGCTTTCAAATTATTTACAGGCAACCTTAAGTCGCGGGCAAAGCTTCCTTTAAAAATTCGGGAACAGTCCGCCACCTTTTCGATCTCCTGAAGTTGGAGATCTATATGATCTTCAATTATTCTGTTAAGCTGAGTTTGTAACTCCCTTGTTAACTCGTCCTGGTTGGGCAGGCTCTGTTTTGCCCTGGAATAAGACGGTGTTACAGAGCGTACAAGTAAATCCTCTTCCGTTTCAGGGGCTCTTTAGCCATCTCTTCCCCTTCAGTTGCCGTTGCCGAGGTAGGTTGCCACCGCTTTATATTTGGCGACTACAGTTTCTGCACTCGTGGCTTCTGCTTCCTCTTTCGCTTGTCGTCGGTAGTGACGGAGTTGAGTGATATTTGAGAACCCTCAGACTCTCCTTCCGTTAGGTTGTCGTTTTTGCTCGGACGCGCTAGTCGTCCCCGTCTTCCACGACATCCACGTCCTCCTCTTACCAGAGTCGTTAGCCCAACGGGCATGTCTCCTTTCTTCTTCACTTGGTCCATGGACGTGTGTTGTCCCCCCCCCCAGATACGATGGGGCAGCCTAGGTTAGACCTAGGGGTGGATTCTCCGGCATCGTACCACCCTGGGGTAGTTGTTTTTTATCCACTGCTTGCATTGTTACCTATTTTTAATAGGGTTTGGTCCCTCTATCCCCTGAACGCTTGGGACTGGACTCCCACCAGCCATTCACCCTATCGGCACGCACAACCTTAGGGTTGGGGGATTTTTTATAGAAGTTGCCTTCCTCATGGCTATTTAGGCCCCCCAAGGATTACGGGTTGTCCGACGTTGGTCAAAGCCGAATGCACCTGGCATATCGTCGCACTTGTCACATCCACTGACCTATCCAATTGATAGCTACAGGGAGCGACCGAAAGCCTTGCAGGCCCACCTCACAGATTATTCTTTTCTCAATTGAATTCAAAGAACGCCTCAAGTCAGCCAGTTTGGGTCCGCGGCGGATTTCCGCTACCACCCACATCTGGGTGGCATTACCCTATCCGCCACCTGGGAACGCGCCCGATGGGAGAGCTGGCAACTCCACACGGGACACTACACCTCACCTTCCTTTTAAATTTTTCGATATTGATTTGGATCTTTTCTTAATCGGAATTGATACCGCGAATTGTTTTTCGAAAGGATTTTACAACAATTCAATTATTAAATATTATACTTAAATAAAAATAATCTTTTTTTTTCCTATTAGAAATTTTCAAAAATTGTTGCCCAAGAGAACCAAAGCAAATAAAAAGACAGGCATAAAATAATCACAAAGAGAAAAATATCATACTATACATTGTTACTATTATAATACGATAAGAAAATATAATACGCCGCACCCTGTGCGCACAATTAAAACTTTTCACATTTTAAGTTGAGGGTTTCATTAGTTGCGAAAGTTATACTAACCTTGCAGTTAAAAGGCTTACCTTCCTGCTATAAGCAGTGTTCGATAAATAGACGCTTGTGTGCACTCATTCGGTTTCTTCAATATTGGCACAGTTCGAGTTTCTCGTAGGGTAACATTGTATTAAGAATCAAACGAAATTCATGTATACAAATATCATCTCTGTGTCGCAGAGAATTCAAACATGAAATCACAGACACCAATTAAACCCTAACTCGGTACAACAAATTGATTGAATGAATTAAAAAATAATGAAGATTGAATCCACAACACGGCGCGTATCAGTTGGTAAGGTGACCATTCAAACCACTACACCGTGCAGTAACAATATCACAAGCATATATATGTCATCGTCATTTCACTGAATACGTAGTGAATTCTCAATGTATGCAACAAGCACGACATCTTATCTCGTACTTACAACCACCACCACCACCATAAACAGTTTTTGAGTGCAATTAATTTGTGTGTGTGTCGCTTTAAGGTGCAAAATTATAAAATTGTCTCTTTTTTTTTATATATTAACCTTTCTATTTAATAACATTGAACAGTATATATTATAGCAATGTTTCACAATAAGCAAATAACAAAAGGTCCAGATTTAAGACAATTATTCGTGGCCGAGATCATCGTAGAGGTGGTATGGCTTGAACTCACAAACAATTCGACTAATTCTTTTATCAAGCATAGACTTCAAAGTCATCAAAAAATAATATGTCATTTCGTTTTAAATAAGGTCAAACCAACATACATATCTTAGCATTTTAGCTGTGGTAAGTACAACGACCTCACATAAAATCGGTGTAAAGTGTAAATATTCGTGTTTCCGCTTTTTGTCTGGTGAGTGAGGTGGCCGGTTGAGTTCCCCTCTTCTGCCTATATATATATCGACGCTCCCGAACAAAAACTCGGTAATCGAAAATTCTAAATTT
>DWHO01002784.1:0-12831 GCA_018247575.1 Eurytides lysithous rurik
TGAGAAGAGCCGGCGAGAAACTCAACAGTTGCTCTTTTAAAATACCGTTACAGTATGTTAAGCCTTAATACAGTGCACTAGCTATCCCGTATATGAGTCAACCAATTAAGTTCCACGCATATTGATCTACCAGAAACTCCTGAACAGTATAATAAGCTTTAAGCAACCAAATTTTCTTAATTTTATTTTTAAAAAGGTCAAGTGGCAGATCTATGATATTTTGTGGAATTTTATTAAATATGCGTATACCAATACCCATGAAGGATTTTTTCACCTTTTGAAACATTACTCTACATAGAATCACATACACTACATAGAACCAGTTTGGCTGCGCCTACCACCCGAAGATTGACGATGTCATATCTCTATACCGCATATATTTTTATAGGTATTTTAATTCGCTCTATATACGCTCACATAAACAAAGGTATTTTTTTTATTTTGAAATTGCACTTGTAGTTTACACTTACTTTTTACAAACGTTTTTATCGAGGAGCGTTATGCAGTTTTTAGACAAGCCAGATGTTAATTGCGTTCGGAATTTTGCCGCCAAAAACGATTCACGAACCCGGACGTTCAAGTAGTTAATCGAACAGAATGTATCAGATAGAATACAGCCAGATTAATCATATTTTTTTTTATTATATCTATATTATATATCTATATCTATATTATATATCTATATCTATATTAATACTAATTATTATTATTTATCTATATATCTATATTAAGGATTCCACACTTGTAATGCACATTCAAGGATGCTGCGCACAAAAGAGCAATAAAGAATTTTGATTGGTTTAAGACTTGAAAAATTATTACACGATCGGATAACAAAGCCCAGTGATCTCGACGCTTTGTTTACAATGTGATCCACATGTTTGTTAAATGTAAGTTTGGCGTCCAGGATGACTCCAAGATCTCTAACCTGAGTAATATTATTTAGAGGCAGACCTTTAATACTATAACTATATTTAATCGTATTTTGTTTCCTGGAAAAATACATACTGAAGCATTTGCTCAAATTAAGATCTAATTTATTCTCATCGCAGTATACTGCTAAGCGCGAGAGGTCGTTTTGCAAAAGAATACAATCTTGAGTACTAGAAATTTTTCTGAAAATTTTTAAGTCGTCAGCAAATAATAAAAACTGTGAATTTAGGAAACAAGAACTTATATCATTAATAAATATAATAAACAATAATGGTCCTAGTAAGGATCCCTGAGGAACACCTGAAGGAATATACATTCGCCTAGATGAAAAACCATTTATAGCAACAACATGGCAATAAAGGGAATAAGTTGCCTCTAATCAAGGACGAGATTTTGAAATTGCCCGCGATTGAAGTGGCGTGGAGGATCAAAAAACGGGAGGTATGTGTAAACCATATTTTTTATGGAATGGACTGACAAACGAGCAAGCGGCTCCCCTGATGGTAAGTGATCACCGCCACCCATGGACATTTGCAGTATTACAGTACTAGCAAATGTGTTGCCAGCCTTTAAGGGAGTGCTTGGAAGAAGAGGCAGATAGGGAGTGAGAGAGGGAGGAAGGAAAGGGCCTCCCTCTCTCGACCACCTCAATCACGAAACGCGGAAGCAATTACACTTCCACTTTGCGCTGATTTTCTGCGAGGTCATGGTACTTATCCTATTCGAGCCGGCCGTTTCAGCAACGGGAGCAGCTGAGCAGCTCTACCACCGTAAAATTGTTTATATAACATCGAAAACATTGAATTGCTTCTTTCCTTAGCATAATAGTTTTCAAATATTTTCGACTGATTATTATTTGAATATTTTAAAACCCACGATTCGTTGCCTTGGTAACGAATTGTTGAAGGGTAACTTTAAAATCGGAACAGTGCTTATTTTACATTAACTATGTTATACTATACATACACGTATTATACTACTATATTATACACGTATTAACATGCATGAACGAGAATTTCAAAATTAAACTGGCTATTTAAAAGAATAGTAAATTATGATTTAACACATCGAGTTCTACGTCAGTGCTCAAGGACTGACGGTGAATATTCGGTTCAGGCGGCGTTAGTCTATGGTAATCTAAATTATCGATGTCAATAAAATAAAATTTCGTTAATATTTAATGAATCGGTGTCGCACTCAACGTGTTAAAAATTATTCTTTTGTTTCGCATAGAAAAAATCCTTAAACATTTCTAGTCATAGTAAAAATATAATAACTTAAAATACATATTAATTGGTTATATAGTATAAACAAAGTAAACATTGCTACTATTGGGGTTAAAGAAAGCGGCACATTAACCGAAATGGATCCTCAATGTCATTGTAATAAAACAACTGAAATGTAATTTATTATCAATACAATATTTTGCTTTAATAAAAATAATATTTATTTTTCCTGCTTCTTCATGGAAAACACTCGCACGCGTATATAATCTTGAGTCACGGGCTCAAATTGTGCAGGGAACTTTAAGTTTGCATTGTAATTATCTTTGGGCATAATGCATGTACATCTACTTTAGATTGATTGCTGTATTATGACCCCTCGACTCTAGTTACACTGGGAAGATTTTAATCGGCGTACTTTTGACGTGGGATACATAGAGACATACTTACTCCCGCGATAGCGGGGAATACAAATAAGGCGTTAAGGACTGATCACCCAATTGCCAAATCCTTCGAAACTTTTGCCATTGTATACAAAGGATAGCTAGTCCAATTGTACATCGTGTCGTCACTTGTTTGTTCGCCCGTTTTCCACCGCCTCGTACAAAAGTGAAGCGGTAATTAAATACTAATTATTTCGAAAAAAAAAACAATAGAAACCTATAAACCATAAAAAAACCAATAAAAAAATTAATATGGATAAGTGAGTGATGTATCATTGCAAATGCTTTCAGGTCACTAGCGTGGAAGTGGTAGAAGCGTGCATCTGTCGAATTAAAGAAGGTAATCCCGTGGTGAGTTGTTTTGTTGAGGACCGCTTTACTGTTAGCTTTGAAAGAGGCAAAAGAGGCCGATGAACTCGTACGCAAAGGAACGATGACAGAGGCCCAATTAGCCGAAGAAAAGACTTTTTTAGGCGTTCCTTTTACAACAAAAGACAGTGTTGCAGTGAAAGGTAACGAATGAAATAACATATCTACTAATTTATTACACCACATATTTACTTTACAACACAAAATATTTGAACAAGTTCTTGATCTATTGTTGACTTAGTAAGAGACTCCTTTACAGCACTGAAAACATTGACATCGAGAGTTAAAGTTATATAACATTTTATCTTTTATACATTGTAGTGCCATAACCCGACTAAGAAACAACAACGCAAATTTCTTCCCTTCGGCAGTTTTATATTTTAAAATGTGCACTATCATAATAACAAATTATTTAGTAATATTTTAGTTTCGAACGATTTCCACAGCGGCTTGCCTATGAGATGGCGGAAGATATTTTGGTGCACAAGTGTTTGCGCAATAACAGATGCAGTCACTCTTCATTAACTGTCATAGCTCGATGGGAAGGACTCTCAAATCGACCGAAGAGAGACAAGACGCAGAAAGGGTGACATTAAACCAACGTCATAATTTTTTTGTAAATTAACAGGCATGGCTGAAATCAGTCGTTCGACAATATAAAAGATGGTTCCATACGACACATTAGCATTTTTCGTTTTCAAGGCGAAGTCTTGTAAACACTAAATACCTTGTTTATGAGCATACGATGCAGAAATCGCCGCGGGGTTATGACAAACCAATGCCATTTGGCTATTGCGCGAGAAAGGAGCTATCATTCTTGGAACCACAAACGTCCCTGAGCTCTGCCTGTGGTAATTTAAATTTATTTTGCTTCTCATAATTAGTCGATAAAAGCACAATTAAAAAAAAATCTAATTTCAATTTAACATTTATTAGGTTAGTTCATAATATTAAAAAAAAACATTATTTGAATATGTTTCAATTACAATTAATACATTGTAAGTTGGTTCTCATTATACGTGCAGCGTTCTCAATGCTCTAGTTGCTTGTTCATTGGAGTAAACGCGAAATAAAAGAGACGAGACAATCGGACGTTTGATAGTTGTCTCGGACGAATCGAATGACATGTTTTGCTTGATTAAGCACTGCACTGGTTACTTGGAATGAGTTGAATCATTGACTGAAACACAATAATACTTGCATACTTCGGATGTATTTGTTTGGCAATGCTATGGGTTTTGTTTAAAACTTCAAGAATCCTATAACACAGAAAATATTGTAATAGGAATGGAGATCAACTAGGATTTTTAAATCGTAGATACCATAAAATTGCTACAACAATTGCATGAAATTCATAAGTCCTAGCATCAGTCAAAGCTATTAAAACTCTCTTAAAGCAATTGAAAAACTTTTTCATGAATGTGATTAATTATTTTATTTAATCTTAAGTGGGAAAGTAACAACCATATATATGGACAATCAAAAAATCCTTATAACACAACAAAAGAAAAGGTGGAACATCAGGAGGAGCTTGCATTCAAGCAGTTGCTGGAAGTTGATTTGGTGTTGGTAGATCATACTTTTAAATTTCTTTTAAATTTTTTGAAGAGACCTAAACAATAAACATGTAATATAAGGCAATTGTTTAACAATTGATAATATGATAATTTAATCACAGGTTCCGATAAAGGAGGCTCCATAAGGATGCCAGCATACTTTAATAGTATCTTTAGGCATAAGCCTTCAAGACATATTGTTTCCAATTATGGAAACTACCCACCAACAACAGAAAGTGAAATACAAGAATCAATGTCAGGTAAGCCAATTTTGAAAACACAAGAAACTAATATTACTAAAAACTATAATTTTTTAACAGAATGAAATTGTTCTCGCAACACGACATGCAGGGGAAAACAGTAAGAAACTTAACCTCAAGGATAATGTTAGAATAGAAAATTTTTAAATTTTCTACCAATTTTGTATTGACGCTCCATTAGTAGATCCAGTTGATCCCGAAATAATTGCAGCCATGAAAAGTGGTTGAATTCCTTGGAAATAAATATAAAATACAAACAGAAGAAATTAAGATTGAACAGTTAAAACATTCTATGATAATATGGTCCGCAAATATGAAAACTGTAATTAAATTGGGGAACTTAATTATAAAAACTAGTAATATAGTCAACATTTGCAAAGAATTATTCAAAAGTATTTTTGGCTGCTCTCATAACTCAATTACAGCATTAGTTCTAGCATTGTGGGACTACAGGGAGCCAGAAGTGGGTAGCGAAAAATATAATCATTATTTAAGGTTATGCAATGATTTGGAAAAGACATTGAAAAATATTTTGGGAGATAATGGAGTACTCTTCTATCCAGCACATCCAACGGCAGCTCCTTATCATAATGAAACATGGTTAAGAGCTTGTAATATTTCAAATACTACCATCATAAACTGTGTTGGATTACCATGTACTACAATACCTTTAGGATTTAACAAAGAAGGTCTTCCAATTGGAATTCAAGTAATAGCTAATTATAATAATGATAAATTGTATCTAGCAATAGCAGAGGAACTTGACAAAGCTTATGGAGAATGGAGAGAGCCGCACAAATAATAACTTAGACATAGAATAAGGCACTTTTATAATTATTTAAATGATAAAATCAAAGTGTATTGTGTTAAATATACCAATTGTAAACGGTGGTTGAGCCACGCCACTGCTGAATGGACCGGGTAAGTACCACGACCTCACAAGAAATTGGTAAGACTCGAAATTTGAATATTATAATAATGTCAAAAACATGTAAAATAATTTCCTTTTAACAATGTGTAGTATAAATGCATGAAATAATTATTAATATGTTATGTATTAAACATAAAGACAAGAATTTTAGCTGCCTCCCTAATGAAACAGCAAATGCTTAAGGCCATTTTCTATAATGCCTTGGAACTTTTTAGAAAAAATTACCTATTTATGCTGCAAAAATTGTTATTGCAAACACAACTTTAAAGCAATACCTTACTAAGTAATGGGCCATTGCCTTAATTTTTTTTGAGAAATTAACACCCAGGGACTACCAACAGGTTTTCTTAATGCCTATATGTGAGAAACTCAATATTGAAGGGACTGGGATGTTATTCTTTTGCATGGGAAGCTTTTTTTAAGAATATAAATTAACAAAAATACTACCTTTAATTCACTAGTACATAATAAAATGACAAAGAACAAAATGTTTTCTACCTACTTCTAAGCCCTAAAAAATGTATTAAATTCCAAACAATACAGATAGCAAAAGTAGTTTTTTTAAATTACAAAAATACTAATATGGCTTTACTGATTTAAAAATATTAAAACAACAGGCACTAAACAAGCATTTGAAGAAGCAGATGTAGATAGAAGTTAATTAACGAACGAAACATTTTTAACACAATTATCACATAGCTAAAATGTTAAATACTTCAACATCTCTCATGAACCACAGTGAGTAAGATTAAAAGGGTTATTAGGAATAACGATTATCCAACATTTATTCATAATTCAACTCCAAATTCCAATCCGACCAAACCAATTGATAGTGAATTACAATCCAAAATAATGTAAACAACAAACTTACCAATACAGAAACTAACAAGTACCATTAATGACTGGATGATCTTTTTGGTGATAATATCAGATTTCACATTGATATTTAAAATTAGCACTAAACCATCCAACCAACTTTATAAACAATTAGACTTCAAAATAAGTTCATTAAAAAACAGAGCCTCTAAATTTTGTCAATAATACTTAAGTTGTTTTCACAACACATATGTTTTATTTTTACAAAATTGTATTGAAATCACTACAAACGTCAAAGTCAGATTCAATTCATGAAAAATGCACAATGTCAACCTTTCAACATTTATTATGTCAATTTTGTCAATGTCGTAATTTATGGGTTCTTTTGTTTCATTGTATATCGTTTACAACCTTTCAATAAAAATTACACAAAAAAATTATATTATTATTGTTTCAAACCGCAGACGTTATAAAAACAGTAATTTATTTATATCCATTACTTTAAAAAAATCTTATAATCCGTACAAGCAGTTCTAAAAGCGGCCATAAGAAAATAACGGCGATAAACGTTAACGATTTTGTAAATGCTGCTGCTAGTGATACACATATACAGGGTAACATATCTAAATGATATTATAAAAGTAGCAGTTGTATGCTGTGACCGTACATAAATTTTTAATTTGTTTTTCTTTATTTGTATTAGGCAAATTAAAGTACTTGCAAAAATAATAATTGTTTTCGCTCCATTATTTATTTCCTTAATTAAGGACTCTTGCAGAATTCATCTAGGGTAGCTTCAGTTAAACTACCACCTGGCATTAATGTGTATGCTTACACTCACTGTTGCATTACGGTTTACAGGACCAGCATAATTAGTGGGCACAGAGATATATCATCTCACATCTTTGGATATGTCAAATAGTTTTTGAAGTCTCATAGTGAAACTCTGAGTGAATGTAACCATATGCCGTTATGAGCAAGCGTTACCATTTTGAGCGGGAGCGGCTTCATTTTCTAAAAAATGGAAAGAAATTGGTATCGGAATTTCCGATTTCCAGTGTTCGTTTTTCAAATCAACACGCATCCTTTCAAACATTCAATTTATGCCATACTACTACTATTGCGAAAACATAGGCACTTACCCACTGCACACCTCACTCGATGTGAGCTACAAGCAAGCATTGAGAGAGGTATGCGGGGCGAATGCAGATGTCCAAAGTGATGCTAAATATCCGCAATGGTAAATGCTAATGCGGGTATCCACAACATCTACTTTCGACCGATATATAGACTTATAGTGCTCTAAGAGATGCTTCAAATCCGTTCTTTGAACAAAGCGAAAATCAATGCTTTAATAGTAAACGTTGTAAATTATGAACAAAATTCAAACGCGTCTTAAAACAAACCCCTACTGGACGCAGTTGAAGAAATACGGGGAGTAGGAACTAAGTCTTTAATAACTGTACACATACACGTAACAGTCTTCGATTAAGATAGGTCGTTGTAAACATCTCAATGCACGGCGAAATGTTATTCTGTGTTGAAATACAGTCGACGCTTGTTTGCTGTAACGGTGTACATACTGGATCCGGATGGTCTAGACCTGACAATCCTAATCGATACTGCACAAAATCAATCTATTAGTAATCCTGCAGAAAAAATGTCTATCCATCTCATAGGAATTTACCATTTCCACGGTTTTGATATCCCGATGAAATTGTACGGACTAAAATCAATAAATTTATTCTTTACACAATACAAGATACACATGTTGTCGGTGTTTCATGTGAGTTATGTGTCTTTTTAGTTATTTTGATTTTATAAATAGTAATTTTCTTTCTACAGATCGAATAATAATATATTATTATGTCGTTATTCAATTATATTCACTTCTTCATCGTTTTTAATATCTATATAGTAAAAACTGATCAATTTTGTTTTAATAGAACCCCGCTTTAAAATATAGCAAATTTTCTTCTAACTTCTCTAATAATGTAGGACCTCGTTTAGCTGTGGCAACAGTTTTATATACTTTACATGAGCCAAGACGGTCAGTACTTATGTGACCGAAGGAACTTAGGTCCATCGCCTATTCAGCTTGTTAAGATTAGGGAGCTGGACGATGACAAAATACGCTCTAATTCTGGGAAAGACATTCCAAACATACGAAAGCAGCGTGATAAGTAAACTTTTTTGTAACATCATGAGGCCTTCAACACGGCCTTCAAAAATAAATAGATTGGGAAGGCCCTTTATGTTTGTAAGGAATTTTCTTAATAAGTGTATGTAAGTATATGTAAGACGTATATGTATTTTTCACTCTGTGAAATCTTCCTTTCTTCTATGTGCGTCTTCGTCATCGTACATCAATATTGTACGTATTTTACAACCTATTGCGCTCACGTTGGAGGTTATAATTTGGATGAGTTATAATTTAAATTAAATAGACGTACGGAAATCGTAAAACTATTATATGTTATTCATAAACAAAGCTCCGAAATACGGTCATTGTTTACGTTTTTACTAAACAAATACAGGATTAATTAGATATTTATCCAGAGATATGAGATGACGTGTCTCTATTCTGACAACGATCTTAAAAAGAGTTGAAAGTTATCCCAACCAAAGTTGCAATTGCTTGTAATAAGCAACCAGAACCAAATGCCTCGGTATCTAAACGTCGCCCACGTAACGTATTTTTTGATCCGGTCAAGAAAGGGTCCACAGATTGATGGATCCACCGCTGTGTAGGCCATCGAATATAATTACACTCACAAGTAGGATTTACATTGAAAAGAGAGAGAGTAGTACACCCTCTCCTCTGAACGATACTACATATATCCGAGTTCCGGGGCGGTTCTCAACGCCTCCAGAGACGGATCAGATGTACACAATCTACGTCTCTGACGGCTACAATCCCCATATCTTGTCAATATACGCGTGAGGATATGAGTGACTCTGAAGATTTAGGGTCTGTCCGACTCGTGAAAACTTAGCATTACCGCGGGTTCGGTGTTCCAATGCAGCTTTACAGAATCGTATAGATAAGAGATAAACGTACAAACATCGGTTGACATAAAACCCTCGAATACAGTGCAGTAGTGCTTACGCTTTACTTTTTGAGGTACAATATCTGGCAATATTGTTAAACTTCCCACGGGTATTGTGCAATACAGTTTTATTTTAACAAACATTTGCTTCGTTATTGAAAAAAACAAAAATCCCTAAGTCATATTTTTACCAAAAATTCATATTATCACATGGAATCTTTTCCAAAAAAAAAAAAATAATTAATTGAAATAATTTTGAAATTCTTTTTTACATTGTACAGCTCTTGAAAATGTATTGTTCAAGCAGCGTAGTTACAACATATTAAACCACAAGGAGCATAATCATAAAGTAGTTAAAACATGATATTACATAGACAAGCCCCTGTTGTCCTTTGTTCATGACTATTCCGTCGTAATATAATTAATGTCAAAAGGTGTCTGCTAGTTTGTCTGCATTTAACGCAATAATGGCTCGGTACACTTTTTGATTAACATATTTTTGGAGATGGAGATTCAAATTGGCGACTTCTATCCAAAGCTGAACATTTTCAATAAATCGGTTACCATAAGACAATAGAATTACATCTTCTAGTCTTACAATTACAAAACCTTCACATAGTAAACATCAAAAGACGAATCAACATTACTGTAATATCCTAATTGATTTTCAATCGATTAACATATGTCAGAGCGTAGGAATAACTATGTATATATCGACACTGGAGAGCAAAAACGTAGTAAACCGCAAAACCAAAATTTTTCACCAGATATGACCATTCGACTTGATTTAATTTACTGATTTCAACAATGTAGTTAAAAAAATATGACTCCATGTGTCATTTACTACCTTTGTGCTTTCCAGCGTCGATATAATGGTCCTCGACGAAAAAACTCGTGAACATCAAACGGACGTTCTTTATAAGTTTTCTAATATCAAAAAATCATCTATTTTCAATCAGAATATCAAGAGTATTTCCTGTTAGAATAGTAAGCATGCAATGCATTAAATGTGGGGGTTTTACACAGACGAGACCGCGAAACTAAAGCGAGACAGCGATAGCTGCTGTGACGTGCGAGACAACTGGCCGGCACGGTGAACACATTGTTTATTTCCTCGGGCCTCGCCTATTGAGTTGAAGTTGAACAGTGTGCGACGCTTGCCGCGCGCGTGTTTACGTTTCACAGTAAGCGTTATGAGAACAAATTAATTCCAAAAAAATATTTCGGTAGTGACAACTAACCTACACCTAGTGTCGTTTAAAAAATTTATAGATGAAAATATATATATTAGATACGGCAACAGTGTAAACATGTCTTCAGAGATAACAAATAAACCGATTGGGTTAAAGTTAAGAGTGCTTCATATCGTAAGATTAGCAATTGCTTCAATAGCAAGACTTTTTTTTACTTTGTACTATGGTACTGAAGGAGAAAAATTGCCTTTGATATCAGATGAGATCCTCAAATTACCCGCCGTTGAAGTTGCAAAGAAAATAAGAAAAAAAGAGGTATGAATGGTATTTTACGTAAATCTATATTGATATTATGCTATTTCATTGTTAGGTAGATCCTAAACCAACAAGAAATACTAGAAAGTAAAAGGAATTTCACATAATAGTAACATGCACACTTTTTGCCCATCATGCACTTTAATTAAAAATACATTTTATAGTTTTCTTAAATAATATAAACAGATATTGCCACTCATGACACAGCGAAATAAAGAGGAGAGCATTGCTTAGTTATTCAGATGTTAATTGTAAAAAAAATTAACGACTCGCCAAATTGGATGTCGAATCTTTGTGTGACCGACACAATCTAGTTTTAAGGAGGGAAAAATATTTTAAAACGATAATCATTCGAAGCTTATTATTTTTAAATAAAAAAAAATCTTTTACTCTGATTATCAAACCTGTCGTTCGTAAATCTCTTAAACTAAACATACAAAATTATTACATGTACCTTGTAATTGTATCAAAGGAGGTTGTGTATACGTATGATTGAATAGTCGTAAGAAAGCAACATTTTTTGCACTTTGGAAACAATATTTCTTTCATTACTGTTTACTTTTGAATGACGCATGGGCTATCAATATACTTTTTTGTAATTCATAAAAAAATGCTCTTGTATGAAGCATACTTGTGTTGAATTGTGAAACGTTGTAAATGTAAATCTTTTTTATCAGTATCGCTACCAAGTTGATAAGGATGTGATAAATGAATCAACGTAGATGTTAAAAATGCGCTGTATATAATTAAAAACATCATCTGCAGGATATGTGTTAGCAACATTGACCAATAAAAGTGCTCGTAAAATGTTGTCAGCGCGAAAATATGACCGCTCGACCCACGCTTGTTTCAAAAAGTGTGATGGGTTAACTGTTTTGTTCACTATACACATATGTACCTATATACCTTAAAATTTATTGGGATAGCCAGAAACCCCATTTAAAATAGCCGGTTCGGAACCTTTCAATTATACAATGTATAAACATATTTTAGAAGTTTAGAACACTCGGTTAACGAGTTTAAAAAGACAAAATTCAATATTTAAAAGAAGTCAAGTGTGCATACATCATGTTAAAACTTCTAACTTTAATGTTTTTAGTTATGTCTCACTTTTAGAGAACATTTTTTTTTTACTGAAAGCTTTTACTTGCTCGTAGCACAGAATTTTGATATAAACGCAGTCTTTAATAATAAGGATATTTAACAAGGATATTTAATCATAGCGATTCCGTGACTTATTACTTAGACGCGGGCCTGATTCATTGGGTTTACCTAAATGGGAACTTCAACCAGGCAAAGTTCAATTCAGATGAATAATATTTGATTTGCATCGATTAGTTGTAGGTCTCGTCTAAGAGTAACAAGATTTCAAACACTAGAATTTATAAGGAATATGTAGTTGCAAAACACCGATTTAGTTGCCTTATTAGTATTTTTTATAATATTTTGCTTTACTAGTTTTCATTATAAAATTGTCTTTTTTAACCAAATTTTGTCTTCAACCCATACACACAGGATTTAGGGGAGCAAAATAGTGATTTTAAAAAAAACTTTCCAAATTTGCTCATAGTTTCACAATACATTATTTATTGAAAAAATGTACCGAAAAAAATTGTGCATTTTATTTGGAAAATAACTAGGGGCCAGGGGCTCACTCCTTTGTTGCCTTGGTTTCCAGACCGTTAAATTCAGCCCTGTCTGTATACGCTACTAGTAAATATATATATACTACTATTATATAT
>DWHO01002785.1:0-12831 GCA_018247575.1 Eurytides lysithous rurik
TATATATATATATATATATATACACGTAATTAACAACGATATGGTAATTTCGTTAATCTCGACTCGGGGCACTGACATGTCCAGGTATTTTTGCCCACAGTTACCATGATATTTTGCGTGTGATAATAAATATTTTGTCCCATAGTTTCGCGTCTAATGAAATATAATACTAAAATTCAGTCTCAACAAGCGCTCAATAAACTCCATTTTATCGTCTCGTCGTTTTATTTCCTAAAAATATATATGTATGTATGTATTAAATAAAACCAAATTACGGATTTAATATTTTTCCATTTAAAAGTAATTTACTTGCACTGCGTTAATGGTTATGGAAAAAAGACGTGAAATATTCGAAACATCGAAAAATAAAAAGTGCTTTTTATCATTAGCATTGGAAGAGACCTGCAGGAGTATCTCGCAACAGACTATAAATAAATTGCTCGCATGCCAAGATTGTTAAAAAGGTCATAAAATGCAAAGGAGGATATTTTGATGAAAAATCTGTATAAACTCTCTTGTGTGTGTTTTCTTTAGAATAATGTTTCGTCAAGACTTCATGTATTTTTGATTCTAAATCTAGTGTGTAACACGTAAATAAAAAGTGTTCTTCATAAAGTTTTAAATATGTTGCCTTTTTTATAGTGTTTTTTTTTTTTATAATTGTTTTCTTATTTTTTTATAGTGGTCTCATACTTTTGACTGGTAGTGTATACTCGTAAGCAACAGAGAGTGAGCACCGGTTCAGACTGTAATTTTTTCTAGCTCAAAAGTTCACTTACTGATATATATTATAACTTTTGTGTATATATATACAAATGTGTCTATGTGCATATGTACATTCACGGAGAAAAAACATAAACAAACGGATCCTCGTTATGAAGAAACGTTTGCGTGGGGAGTATTTTAATCGCTCGGCACGATACGGGCGCGGAATTTCGTATTTCATTAAAACGCATCGCCGATAACTTTAATGCGTTTGCCCGCTCCGCTGTGGCGGATTTTATCGTGAGGCGGCACCGTATATTTATTCCCGCGGCGTGTTTAATAATGAATAAACGCAGACGGATGACGGCTGGGGCGTCGAGCGCGGCCTGTACTTGAACCCCAGCAATAGGTCTGGTGAGTAGAGTATTAACGAGAGTTTGAAAGAGAGAGAAGTTTTTTAACAACTAAGGTGGTAGAGTCACGTGGTTGCGAGGACTGCTGCTGAATGGATCGGTTATGAAAGTACCACGATCTCACAGAAAATTGGAGTGTAGTGGTGTTTATGCCTTGGCGTTTCGTCCGGCGAGTGGCCGCCCAGATCCGAAACAAATGTTTGTAGTTCGTACAAATATATGCCCCGGGCGGGAATCGAACACACGACCTGCGACACCGTAGCCAATAGTTTAACGGTCATTGAATATTGTGTATTACAACTACAGGAGTTGTTTTAAAAACAGTTGTCTCACACTTACAAGCATATACATACACGATATATGCATGTTCGTATTCAAACATTTTAGCACATTCATTAAATTTCACGAAACACACAACATAAACACCCGCCATAAAAACAGATTGCATAAACCTCCATCAAGATTATCCATGCTGAGCAATAGTCCCTACCAAATGGCCGTAAAATATTTAAGAAACTACCAAGCATAATAAAGATGAAAAAAATATATCTTCATTCAATAAACTGTAAAATGTGTACAGCATTTTCACATGCAACTATTTCCCTTGCATGTAATATACTACGAAAGCTTTTAATTAAAAAAAATCAATTGAAAGTATCGCGACTCGAATATTTATAAATGACGCTCGAGGGGAAGCAGTTTCAATACAAAGATATCCCTTGCAGGCACGACATTCACACTATTACTCTAACGCATTGAAATCGAACGAATCGGGTCCCCCAAATCGTAACAATACGTCACCCCACAATGCGATGATAAAAGACCCAACGAACGGGGCTGGAGGTTTTTGTCGCGACATTTGCATACAATACGCAAGATGGGCGACAGTTTGTTTTTTTTCTCGAATCGGGTTCGTGGCGTTGACCCGGGCCGAATGAGGCCATCCGCTTAAGCCGCAAGGCGAAGGTTAAGCCGTGTGGTAGGCTTTTATTCCGTGTTGTTTACAACTTTACGGTGTGATAGGGGCTTAAATTGCTTTGAAAGCTTTTCGAAGCAATTTAGCGTCGATAAAGTTTGCGCTGCGCTAAGTAAGCGTTTATTTCATGTTATTAATATGTATTGCCTGCGTTTTGTTCGTTATTTTTTAATCTGAGTCCCAATCCCAGAATGTCATAAATATTATGTGAGAGGGATTTGATAATTATCTAAATATAGTATTGTAAACGCCAGAAATTATTACTCCATCAGTATTTAAAACATCCTAATATATTAGCACACATCTCTATTAAAGACTCAGCTAGGTCGAAATCGAAAAACTCGAATCGTAATTCGGTTAACAGTAAAACAATTGAGCGAACGCTGTAGACTCGGGACGGCGCACGGGCAATTGTTTAATTTGATAACCCATTAAACGGTATGAACGACGGATCTGCAAATAATTTACGGCCGCGTTCAAATGCCATTGAATGTCGAAGATTACCTTACGGGCCTTTACTAGACCGCGGCATTGTTAAGTGGTAAGGTTATATTGGTTCGGTCCTAGACAGGGTTGTATGTCGCTTATCGATAACATCGAAATTAATTTTGTGCTAATAATTGTACATTTATATTTTACGGTAGTACAGCCACGCAGCTGTACCTACTGAATGGACTGGGTTGAACCGGATAAATACCACGACCGCACAAAAAATGGGCGTGAAGGAAGTGATTTTGCGTCCGCGTTTCGTCCTATGAGTGTGGTGATATAATACATAGAAAACGATACATTTGCTCACATTAACACAATGTCTTACAGTATTTTGGTATGTCCAGGTTCATACCTAATTCTTTCTGCACCACCTGCCTTTGTACATATTTTGTGCATAAAGTTTAAATAAATAAACCTGATTGACTTTGCGGTGCGCCCAGGAATAAGTGATTATGCATATTGTGCATTGTCCTCTAATTATGCTGATGACCTGGCTGTGGAATGATTAGCAATAAAATTGGGATCGGTACCGTCCCAAAACATCTGCCAAAGAGTCCTGCCTATATGCAAAATTGTATTCTCGCGGTTTATTATTTCACCAACAAATACTTAAATCCGACCTTAACACCTTAACGGTGGTAGATCCGCGCAGTATCTCCCACTTCAGCAGAATCGGCTAGCTTGAACTGGGTAAGTATCACCTTACAGTTATACCTCTGGTGAATTAGATGGCCGTAGTGCCTTGGACAACTTGCTTGATTTCGGCTTTGCCTTACAGTCGCTTGTTTACCAATCCGCATCCGCATGCTAATGCTGTCATAAATTATCTTTATTACAATATCGTTTGTATTTAATTGGATTTAAGATCTTTCTCCTCTGATCACTCGTATAAAAAGGATGTGGTAACTTCAAAAACAAACCTTAAATTCTATCTAAGAAAAAACAATATCGAATTAAAATAAACATCGATATCTCACATCTGTACCGTCCCATCTCTACTCCTAACAAATAGTCGGTAAGCATGTTAAGGATCCGACGACAATTCAATATCTCACATCTGGGAATGCCGAATCACACGGACGCCGCCGCTCTAACGCACCACACCGGCGCTTTGTCTTATTGTTCCTGAACGCTTAATGACATTCCGATATCGGTCGTATTGCGTTTGAATATAAAAAAGTACGACCTCATTCCGCTTCGAACTGTATTGTTAAGTGTATAGTAAGTGATGGAGTAGACGAGAAACTATATTCATTTGTTGTTTAGTTAGTTACTGCTGCATATTATGCAAATGTCTTTTAAAATAAATTTATATAACGTTTAATAATTTTACTATTACTTTTTATTTATACTTCATTGCCTTTTTTGTCCGTATGTGAAATTCATTCAGTAACATTCGTGTGAGAAACAAACTTCACGTTTTAATATCAGGAGAATGAATTTACAATTTTAGCTTTGAGCGTGTTTATTTAAATTTTACATCTGTATAATTCAATTTACATAGATAATAACCGGTTGGCTACTATACTATGTAGGCTACATTGCCAGTTACCAAGTGGAATAGTAGTCAGTTATAAATGGAGATATCGACTCGCGATGAGGTATCAAGTTCGAATCAGCAAAGAGCAGTTACGAAATTATTTTTATCTTATTATGTACTTATTATTTTCATCGCATAATTTCTTCAATTTGTATATATTGACAAGCTCGCCTGTACCTTAGTTATCTTGACATTTTTTTAACAAATTACGACGTTAGAGTAAATGTGCACTCAATCTTCCCTTACTGGCACGACTGGTAAGATATCAGGTGCAGAGGCGGGGACATACAACCGACCTATAAGTAACGACACCTCCAAGCAAGGTTTGATGGCGTCGACAAATAACCGAAACCGACTTTTTATATGCTCATGCCAACCGATTTCTTAGGGTTTTTTTTTCAGGCAATCAACCAATTGCCAGCCCGTAATGGCCTAATCCAACTAAAGGATAACAAAATACACTCATTGCCCTCCGTGGGATTCGAACCCCCGACCTCACCGCCGACGCGCGAGCGCCGATCTATAAAGAGAAAGCTGTGGAAATTTTATATTACATTACGAAGAGTGAAGCTGTTCATAAAATATTGTTTAAAGGGTGACATATTTGGCAGTTTTATAACTTGTGACGTCACGTCTGTCGTGATAAAAATAGCTGTAGAACACTCAAAAACATTGAAATTTAAACGTCTATTCGCCAATTAAATGTACAAAAAGATCTTATGTCTAATAATGTACTTACAACTTAATTACTCTTCTCAAGCACTACAAATTGAGCTATATGGGCGTAATTAGATATTAGAAATTATTAAAAAAAATGTATAAAAATTATGGGACAACAATCTTAAAGGGTAAATGATACTGCGGTAATAATTAAATATTAATAATAATTGGAGATCCTGATTTTAATGTTATAGCAGTTTTGTTTTTTATCTTTTTATGTAATTTGTGCTGTATTTTGAATTTAAATTAAGGTACTCATCGACGGAGTAGAAACAGTTTTTAACAAAAAAAAATTAAGTTTATTTATTGAATAACGATACATTTTTTTCACCTTTATTATGCTTGGTAGTTTATTAAAAGGACTGATCAGATCCGCACCACACTCGAAACCACGGTTCGCGATGCTTTACACTTGGCGGCAGATAGATATGAATGGCGACGAATGATCAACAACAAACTGTCCCCTCGAGGTGGTCACGACCCTCAACATTGAGGAAACCGACTCAAAGACAGAGAGTTTATTAAATATTTTTACAGCCATGCGCTAGGGACTATTGCTCAGCATGGATAATCTTGATGGAGGTTTATGCAATTTTTTATGGCGGGTGTTAATGTTGTGTGTTTCATGAACTTTAATGAATGTGCTAAAATGTTTGAATACCAACATACATATATCGTGTATGAATACGCTTGTAAATGTGAGACATTTGTTTTTAAAATAACTCCTGCACTTGCACTGCATAATGTTTGGCGCAGATGCTAAGCTATTGGCTCCGGCGGCACAGGTCGTGGGTTCGATTCCCGCCCGGGGCAAATATTTGTACGAACTACAGATGTTTGTTTCGGATCTAGGTGTTTGTCCGCGTAAAATTTATGTATGTAAAACGCCCTTATAACACAAGATATCTTGCTATCTTACAATAGGCGTTTTTAAAAAATTAATTGATAAAAAATAAATAAGAGATAACAATATAATATCTTAAATATTAATAAATAGACAAAATATCTAAACATACATACCTAAGAAACAATGAACACGTGTTATGTATTCCGACTATAACCATATATTTGTAAACAAAACGAACATCACCACGAACTCTAATTGGAAGAATCTAGAAATGTCAAATAAATGTCCTCTTAATTTACTCGAATCTTCTCTGATGACCGGTTTTATCTAAGACAGAATGAAACCGGATTTATAGAAAGTGTCAGTTGATATGGTCGAACAGCTCAGAGAGTAAACATATCACGCGATGGTCCTAGGTTCGAAACTCAGACTGTCAACAATAGGATTGTCAAATAAAGTTATGGACCGTACAAATGCTTCTGGACATTTTTACCAATAAAATAACTAATTCAGCTATATGATGAGAATTAAACGAAGCTTGTGTTATAAAATAATATCTTAATTAATTTTTTAGTAAGCAGTTATCAAAAACTACATTTAACTTCACTTTTAAAGCTCATAAAAAACGAGCATTCACCGCTATTTAGGGAACCTATCATTAAATATAAATTTTAATACAAATTCAAAACAAACTGAGCACACCTAAAAAGAGCTAAAGATGTTGTTAGAACGGTCTGCTTAGATTCGATCAAAAGTATATGCTAAACAAAATAATTTAGCCGGGGTTAGCCGTTAGATTAAGATTTATAAATTTAACTCCTTAGTCGGGCAAGCCGGGCTTTTAGGCTTGTATGGTAGTACCGCCACTGGTCACAGGCCGTGGGTTCGATTCTCACCCGGGGCAAATATCTGTACAAACTACAGATAATTATTCCGGATCTTTATTCGATATTTCTATCTTAGAACTGGGCAGCGTATTTCAGGAAAGAAAATTAAATAAGAAATGAGAAAATTGGTATATAGCCTATCAGTAATTGTGAAATTGATGTAATAAGAAAAACCAATATAGAATATTTAATATCGGCACGGGATAAGATAATAAAAAAGGGATTCAATTTCTAATGTATGAAAGTGCGATGGCCATCGACACAACAGAAATCAGACAGTACGTGGGTATACACCGCGTGCAGAAGTGAAATCGGGTATGGTCGAAAAAAAGTAGCTTAAGTGAAAACATATGACATAGCAAACAAAGACAGTTTACTTTAAATCTATTACAATTTACTTTGAGTCTAATGCACATGTCCCTATTTTTTTTACTACCAAAAATATATGCCTAATATACTATTGCTTTATTCCTTGTATTATCCTAAGGCCATAATAAATGCATTTTATCAAACATACAAGCATGTGTACGTGACCATTACACTCTCTTGATTGTAAAGTTTAATAAATGAACTTATACTATGATACAGTGTCCGTCAGTTTGGAAGAACCAACGGGGTCCCGTCCACGGATTCTGTATCCTGGTGGAACTTTATGGAATCGCATAGACTAAAACCACAAATATTGCTCTATAAGTTAAGACAACGGGGTCGAAGCGATGACTGAGACTTCCATTTATTCTGTGCGATAAAAGAACAACCTACTAAAACCGTCCTCTAATAATTTGTAGGTCGTATGCATAAATTCCGATCCAACTTACGACCCGCATAGCGTGTCGCTAAGCGCACCGGGCTTACTGAACATTGTGTCAGTCATTAAAACAGCATCTTCCGTTTCGTTTATTAAAAATAACCTAACTTGAGTCAAATGTGACAAGACGTTTTAATATGAAATTTACAATAGTGCAATTTCAACCAACTGCAATCCTTTAGGTAACTTAAACGCGTATACGTTATGTTTACATGTGATTATATTATTTGAGGTCAGTACACGCCTTTAATTTAGACCATTGAACTGTTTATGCACTGCAGCAAGTTCACATTTACTGTCGCCAGACTGGCAATTGCCGTTTATTACCATGCTACAAGGTTTAATGTTCACTGCGACGTCTCGAATTATCAGCGGGATTAGCCGTGCAGGCTCTGTTGCTCTCCGTGCGCGAAGGGACACACAACGGTAAATTGTAACGGTCCGACAATAATAATCAATTCCAATTTTAAATATAGATTTGTTTTTTTTTTTATTTTTCATTTTATTAATTTTTCAACTATACCGAATCGACACGCAGATGCTTATTCAGAGTATATGACGTTAACTTTGAGTCGAAATTCAAACAAAAGAAAAACAAGAGAGCGTAAATCATGAATGCATTATACCTTTTTTATACCGAAGTCGAACAAAGAACAATCGGTGACTGTGATGAATCGGACCGGCGAAATCGGATAGAAGGACGATCGCTCCAAATCGAAACTGGATCTGGTACGCCCGCGTCTATTGGTACACAAAAACGCACCGGATTTCGGCCGACTGCGCGTACCAAAGCGCACATGCGATTGCGCTGACCCACCCGACACTAATGCTATGAACACAATAGCATCGTCCAGGAAAACCTCCGTTGAATCAGTCCCAAGGGCCTGTAGCGTATTCCGATGCGAACGCGATGTTGCATGCTCAGCACGTGCCTATTATAATGCGGTACGAAAATCGAGGAACCGACGAAAGGGAGACACAGATATCTTCGTTTAACCTAGAATGTTTTACGTCTCAGTAATTTTAAATACAACGAGAACAATTGTAATACGGTCCACAATATTAAACATTTAGGAAGGAAACTATTTTGCAAGCGGTATTAACCTTTTGCAGTCTGTCTGAGGGACTGTACCACTTTACAGCTTTACTGTTTTCCAATTAGTAGCCCGATCTTGCCAGTTACTGACCATCTTATAGAACTCTCGTTTTTCAAAATGTCAAGCAAAGCGCAGCAACAAGAAATTTTGAATTGGGGTAATCTAAAATACTGTGATATTAATGGCAAGCATGTTTTTTTTAATTAAATTGTTTTCCCGCAATTATCACAAAATATCATCCGTGAAACAGAAAAATTAAAGGTGACATTAGTATCGTCGTATTTACCGTATAAAAAATAATTAAATGTTTAAAATTACAAGGTAATTGAATGGTGAATCGTGTCACATTTCCTTTAGGTAACGTCATAATTAATCGACGCAATCAATATAAGTCTATTAACATTTACATATGATAAAAACTCTACATCACGCAGATATATCTACATAAATACTTATACTTATACCAAGCTTTATAGAATCAATGATGAAACCAAGCTAACATAACCAGTCGAATATAATGTATAATAAAAAATTCTCTTCTTTGCCCTTTCGCCTCCTCTAAGCCGTATCTAGTGGTCTATGACCACACGCCAGCACCGGTCTGCCAAAAAGAACTTATAGTTTATAATATTCGGGCTACGTAGATAGCATCAAGGCATGTTTTGGCATCACATCTGCATACCAGGGTAAAGACATTTGAGTCAAAAATTCTACCCGAGATCCCGTCTTACGTATGCCGCACCGACGTTGAACATGGTAAGACAAAGTCACAGTTAAAAATTCTTTATTCAAAATTGGATTGGTTTACAATCACTTTTAACGTCTAATGATTCTACTATCTTTTCAGAAAAAAAATACTTCGTAGCATCTGTTTTACATTAGCGAAGGCCGCAGTACAAGAATGAAATCAATATGCTTTTGTATGTGGACATCTGAAATCTTTTATTTTCTTTTCATTATTGAAGTATTTAACATACTCTACCGTAAATAATTCATATTTCAAGCAATCCATAACTAAAAATGCATGCTTTTCTGCATAGCTAGACAAGAATCAAGGACAAGCTTGTTTTACCTAACACTCGTTTACAACGACTCAGTAATCCTTTTTATAGGCAATGGATAGGTTTCTGCAGTAGGATTCCAGAAAACTTCCAGAAAGCTCCTGTTGCCAAATTTAAAAACAAAATGTAAAGGACATTTGTGTGCTAAAGGCAAGTTATACAGTAAATCATTTCATTGAGGATAGCTATATCTTGGAAAATAGCTAGCATCTTGGGAATGATGGTGATCACATCAAGGCTATTTCAAGATTAAAATTATGAAAATTGTAAACAAAATTAAAAAAAAAACTAAAATCCTACTGAGTTTATTTCCCCTGCTCTGTTCAGGACCGAGGCTTTTATTCTAACAGGTTGTAGAATCAATATACGTCGAACAGTTTGAGTCGAGATTGTAAACCAATCCAATTTTGATTTTGACTCATTCTGACAAAACGATCTGTTCTGATGTGATCCTTAGTACGAACACAATAAAAATACCAATAATTACGGTACGCGAGGTCGCGCTATGCACTGTAGCATTAGGGTATAAACGATATGCAGCTTTAACGAAGTGCACACTGCAAACGGACCCTCGACCCGTTATTTGGTTAGACCGTTTCCGATCTGGCAATTTTGATCTGAAAACAAACCCAATGGTCGCTCGAAAACTAGAGTAAACAACGCCGAAACAAAGGTGTCATTGCAAGGTAACAATCCTTAATTTAGGGCTGAGTTAGCAACGGCTTTCAACTTGGGAAATGAAACCGCAATAAAAGGCGTTATGGGCGTAATTGTTATCGAATAGATAGATACTCAACGTGCAACTTTATTTAGGTATACTTTAGTTGACAAAAATGTATCGCGTTTTAATTTGATTTTAAATTCCCGAAGTTTCAAACAAGTCAAATTTTCCAGGGGAAAGACTTTAAAATCAATTAAAAGGCGCGCAAATACAAGAAATTATTATAACTTTAGTTCTTGAATAATCAAGTGTCACACTTCTCCAATATGTAGATGTATAACAGATTCAAAAATTTCACTTATCTATAAACTTATTGTTTAATTATGTATTGTAAAAACAGAACATCGCTCTCTCAACGACCCTTTTAACATTGAACTCAAGAGGTAATTAAGCAAACTTCGAACTTGAAAAAAATATTTTACTTTATTTCATCATCATTGGTTCAGAAAACACACTACTGTAAAATCAAATAATATTCAACAATTAGGTTGTCATCACGTATTTTACATATAAAAAAATAATTCTAAATTATGCCACCTAATATACATATAATATGTATGTAATATAGTAATATTTTAGTAACACCGTAATATGAAACAAACAATTTTTTCTATTACGAAGTTCGAATTCCAAAAGCTCCTATAATCTTAATAAGAAGTCTAGATTACTCTATATGCAAGCTTAATGGAACCACCATCAGCACCAGCTCCTGCTGCTGCTGAATGGTCCGACTCCAACGGGGTGACCTTACAGTAAATAGAAGTAAAGTGGAAGTGTTTCAGCTTTCGCGTTTCGTCCGGTGAGCGATATTTAGTCCCCCTCTCTACCTCTGCAAAAATTCCACCTTAAAGACTGACAACGCTTTTTGAAGTCTTTCGATGTAACCGCTTACCATCAGTTGAGCTGCTTGCTCGATTTCCTCCTACGCCATAAAAAACTGTGCTCCTAATCCCGCAATTCGCGTACCTCGCAGCAGATGCGCCCGCAGGGGTCTTTGTCCATCTTCGCATTCGGGGCACGCCCGCCGGCCAACGCCGGGCACTGGCGACAACGCGGAACACGTCGCACGTCGCGGTTCCGTATAATTGGCGGGACAAAGGCCGAATTGTCTTGCGGAAGTAAACGCTGACCTGCGATGCGATTAGCAGCTAATGAAATAGAAGGAGGGATTTTGCTGTTCCAAGCGGAACCCTTTTGGGCAATACTGATTAGACAACTGAGAACTCCCATTGTGTGCGACTTTTGTTCTTTCTTATATACTGTTATTATAATTTTAAATTATTTCAAAGCTTATTCTTGTCCATTGTTTATCCGCGTGGATCATGATTTCGCATATTCTATTTTTTATTTTGTAGCTTCAGAGGAGAAAAAAAGAAGAAACCAATAAATAAGTAAACTTTCAAATTTATAACATTATTAATGATTTATGATCCCAACAAGAAAAAAATTCTAAATGTTTTTTGAAAAATAAATCAAATTTGAAACGTTTAAATACTATTTAATTTAATAGTTTATTGTTTAAATGTTCCGTAATTAAAAGTAAATTATGTGAATCACCTCCCTAATGCTTCTGAAGATTCACAATTATTTTTCAGTGTCAGGTACTCACGTTGAATATATGCACAAATAAAAACCTAATCTTTTGAGAACCCAGCTAATAGAACAGCATTCCAATTTAATAATATTGATAATATTATAACAATGTGTGTACTTTGAATCTTTCTGCAATACCCGACGTGTATAGGGTTATTAGATTAAATCTTATATCGCTTATTCAGGAAGACTGCATCACGTATGGTAAGACAGATTCTATGTGTCCTCGATCGTGTGACGTGTCCATTGCGTTCGTTTGATTCTCTGTTAACGTCGTCTGTACGCGGAACTCTTCCTTGTTGTATTTTTGATGTTCTTTGGGTATAAAAGAAACTTAGGTATTGAAGCTGAAATTGGTGAGACTTAAGCACGTGTTTATATTTTGGGGGAAGGAGTTTGTCTAAAATGAGGTTTCATTTTAATTATCCAGTTACCACGTTGCTTTACTCCGATGCCGTTGGCGATTTTGTACCAAAACTATTTCGTTCTGAATCTTTTTCTTTTTCGAAATTCAAAATAATAGTCTGTATATACAAACACCACGAAAAGGAAGGGTCGTGATTTCGAATCCCATGGGGGCGATGACTTTGTTAAGTGGGTTCGAATATAACAGTCTGTGGTAAAAGTACCAGGTCAGGCCCAGGCCCTAGAATAGACGAGAGGCCTGGGACACCTGTCAGCCTCAGAGGAGATAGGGTTGTAGAAAAGCAGTACTGCACTGCACACACTAACATTCATAGAGTGAGAAGCACTTCCACTTGTGGATGTCATACGTCCTGTCCCCAGTCAGTCAGGTATCATGACGCTCTTACCTACCAAGCAATACCTCCTCACAGGACACAAGAGTTTAGGGGTTATCTGTAATCATTTTAAAAAAAGTCCTTATCGGCGCCCCTCCCTGGGGTTTCCGCTTTGTCGTGATACAGATGCTCTAACAATAGAGGATTTTGTCGAATGATACAGGGCTAGCC
>DWHO01002786.1:0-12830 GCA_018247575.1 Eurytides lysithous rurik
TGGCGGTACTACCATACAAGCCCAAAAGCCCGGCTTGCCCTACTAAGGAGTAAAATTTATAAACCTTAATTAGCACACAATTTCCGAATAATTTATTTTTAAATTTGAGCATTGCGAGAATTATGTGCTAATTAAGATTTATAACTTTTACTCCTTAGTTGGGCAAGCTGAGCTTTTGGGCTTGTGTGGTAGTATCGCTACTGAATATGTATACTTAAGTTTCATATGAAAGAATAATAGTATTTTTTTAAAGGAAGAGAATTACCCAAGGTAACATTTAAATACGATATATGTTAAAAACACGTCAAATCAGGTTAAAAAAAAGCTAAAATTACTATGTCCACATTCATGTTGCGAATTTTAAACGTCGTTGATCAAATCAAAAGTTCACGTTGAAAACTTAAATTATGCAATATTTTACAAAAAGTTGATAAGGTTCAAACCTTAAAATTAAATAAATTTCTGTCTATACACCACTCATATGCACTTACTGGTAACAGTTGATTCTTTATGTCTTTGTAAAACCAAACTCATTCCTTTTTTTTTGCACGACTGCTAAAAATGGGTGTATTGTGATATATATATATAAATATATTATTCAATTCACCTCTCAATTAAATTTTACTTACGGCAATTGCTTTATTTTGTAATATCTAAATGTTAAAAATCTAATTTAAATCTTTAATAGCCTATATTTTTTAGTCTTCTCATTCTCAACGATTTCTAACATTTACCCGTAATACATTATTAACTTCCTACGTTATAAATTTATGAGTCAATCTTTAAAATCTCCTACGTTACGAACAAGGTCGCTGGACGGACAGGCGTTCGTCCGCCTTAGTCGAGTGAAAAGGATAATCACCGCGATTACCCGCTACACGGAGATGAGACAAGGCGATGAAAAAACTATCGAGTAAAGAACGACATACTCGACTCGAGATAAGCCTCGCTGCGTGAGCCGAGCGCGGACTGAACCTTGAATTCGACCGCGCTCCTTCCAACGATATAATAATAAAGCGCTCAGTCCGGCCCGAGCCTTTAACGAGACGACACGACCGATCGACAAACCACCACCGGTTTCACGCGCTCAAACGAACAATGATCCCCGAAACAGAGCTCTGCTGAATCCTAGTGCAGTTAAAATGTGTGGAGCGAATTTACACAATCAGTGCATGTGATGTACCGTGCCGATCCCCGTGTGCCATATTAGGAGTTGATCAAACATATTTCAAAGGTAGGTTTGAATATAAAAGTCTCTACTGACGCTTTTAACCGCACCGGACCGCATAATTATTTTGCTGCATTAAAAACCTGTTCGTTAATAAAGTAAGTGTTAAAATTAACATACCCCGAGGCATGCATAAAACTGTATCGATTACGATAAAAACTACCCACAAGTTTTCATATGGGCATTAGTGCAATTCAACTGACGACCATCGTAATATTTACCGTATTAAATAATTTCAATTTTTTATAAAATGTATTAACCGACTTCATATAAATCCTTCTTAGTTTTAAGCACATGATCACAGTAGAAAGTGTAATCAGAATGAAATTTATGAGGAAACCTTAACCTTCTGAGGAAGCCTTGCAATATACCGCTTACAACAAAAATAGGGAGAACTCAAAAACTACTCGTCAAATCTAAAATTATATGAGACCACACGACAAACACCAACTTTCAAATATAATAAGAAGTATCAAAATCGGTACATCCAATAAAAAGTTATGAGTTAACACTCAAAAAAATACAGTCGAATTTGGAACCTCCTCCTTTAAAAAAAAATATTTTTTCATACAAGCTTTTTCAAGTACCCTCCTATAACTTTCTAAGACATAAAAACTGAATATTTGTCCACGTAAGTGTAATGGTACACTAACCCACAAGTCAGTATAACTAATTCTTGAATGACAATTTACAGTTGTGTTAGAAAACTAGGCGAAACGAAACAACTGGCACAGCATTTGTTTATTAGGATAATTTTCTATCTCAGGTGTTAACTGAAACATACGCACAAATACAATCACAGCTTACGCTGAAATTTGAGCGACAATTTACAGATTGACTACAATATATCGCGCACACACTGGAAAGCAAAAACGGAGTAACCAAAATTGTTCACCAGACATACACCAATCGACGCCGTTTAATTTATTGATTTCAACAATGTATTTAAAAAAAAATTACTTCATGTGTCGTTCACGACGTTTTTGCTTTCCAGCTTCGATATGTTACTATTAAGACAAGCTTGTTATATTTACTGATACACTATTTCCTCACGCTGCAGTGTTGTATAACTACCGGGTTTAACACACGCCGCCGGAAATCAAACATTTTCAATGCCAGACGACTTGGACGGAACCTTCGATTCGCGTAAACGTCGATATGGCGCTTCGATTAAGTCACGGCGATGATTAATAACGCAGTAAACCAATTCCTTGTTTTGTAGATGTTTTTCTATGTGAGGAGGTTGTTGTTAATAAAATATTCTGTCGTCTAGGAAGTCGTTTCTCTACAGATAAGACTGCTCGTTTATCCAACAGCACAAGCTGCTAATTATTTTTACTACATTTTATATTATAGTTAGGCATGAGAAGAATAAACGTGCCTTTTGGCAAACGACACAATTATATATAACAACACATTGCCACGCAATGTTTGGATTTTTTTTTTCTAATGAAATGAGTGCCCATAGCAAAACACTGTTTTAAACTATACAAGTTCGAAACTGCTCGGCTCTGCGCTGCGCTGCACTTACGAGATATAACACGGTCTATTTGCACGCCCAGTAATCACTTTGGCTATGTTGCCCTTCAAACCGGACACAAAACCTCATACATAATGCTTCTTGGTGATAGAATAACTGGCAGTGCAGTAGACAAACCAAGCAAAATATTATTTATGAGCAAAAGATAATTATTTTTATCTATCGTTACTGATATTTATTAATTTTATTAGAAAAATTTAAAAAGTTAGTACATTTTCAGCCAGTGACGTTTTCGTTGTAACACATAGAAACGGGCAAGCGATTAATTATTGGCAAACGATGAATAATTTCATAAGATATGTAATAATAGTACGTGTCGTTTTATTTTAATGAATTGCGGTAACATCGTATTCAATTGCTTGCTTCACGATAAATGCCTAGACCACAATGAGAAGCGTGCAGAGATAACACATTCTCGTATACAATGGTTAATTGGCGGTTTATTAAGAGTAACCTTAAGTTAAAACAGTTCTCAGTGTGATATACATCAAAACATTATCAATCAAATATGTTGTAAACATACATGCTTTAACGGTCGATTAAAAGTGTCTATTACAATAATTTTAATACAAAATGTAATGGAGAAAATAACATTAAACACATAAATTTGTTTAGAAAGACAAAAATAAAAGTGTCACGTTGATCTACCCTAACCCACTTTCCCTCGCACAAAAGCTGAATATCCGAAATCTTTATACATTACTTATTCTTAAATAACATTTAACAGCAATCTATGTACATAATAATAATATATTGCAATTTTTATTCTTTCCGTTTTGGATCGAAAACAAAATGTTACATTTAAAAAGCACCACATACTGTAGCGTATAAAGTTAATATTCGTCTATTAGAGAAGGTTGATCAATTTCTTGAAACGCAATTTAATATGAACGTCAGCGTAAAATATGTGGTTTAAAAAATGTTTCTTTTTAACTATACATATTAGATTGTTAACCTGATTACAAATTTAGATTAAGTATCATTTCTATCAGTAATTAAAAAGAAACACGTTGTAAAAGGTTAATAATGACTTTATAGGCAACCCCTCCCTAAATACACAACCCTATTGTAGAGTAGCAGAAAATATATAAAATTATATATTTTTTTAACTTAAATATTCAGGTTAATTCACGCTTTCTTTACTTTAAGCATTGTAATAATGCATATCAATTTTCACAAAATCCGAAAGTAATTACACATTGTAAAATACGTTGTATTTATCTACATAATAATGATATTATAATAATAATTATTTGCAAAATATAGGCACATAGCAAGGTTTACAGGCATCTTATCTTGCTATATTTTACTTATTTTACAGAGTATGCAAATGTTTTCGCTAGAGGGTTGTTAAATTACGATTATTATGAGAAGGAAGTTTCGTACATATTATGTTAAAGTATTACAATATAAGGAAATTAAAAAATATATATAATTTGAATTGTCTTAATAAAAATTAATTAATCGTATAATAACATATACCGTCAACGTGTCGCGCAATCTATTCTTAAATAAATTTGTGTTGAGTGCCTTCATGTCATTAGGAAGTTTGTTAAAAATTTTAGGTGCCATGCATAAAGTGCTTTTATTCATTTATGCTGAGTTTCTTCTTCGAACATATAATTTAAAAGTATCACAAAGTTGGCTACGTTCTTGGCATATCTTGGGAAAAGTATCATGTTATTATATATGTATGTATATACTTCACAGTTAACATAAAATAAGTGAATTCTTCTAATCTTGCAATAAAGCGTCCTTAATTAATTTCGTAGAGTTATAAACAATGTGAATGGCGTGGTGATTGAAGTGTCACTACGCCATTCACGCGCCAGGGTACAAAAACGCAATAAAAATGTATGTAGTCAACGAATAGTTGAACTACAGAGTTAGTTCTACTATTCGTTGACTACACAAAGTTTTGTGCCCGGAAATTCATGTTCATGAAAGCGCGCGGTAAGCATACTATTTCCTCGTGTGAAGTGCGCTTATTTTAAGGTAAATATAGATCGTGCACCTAATTAAGTATCCGTTCTCTGTACAACCACAATCCGACAGTGGTCGGCATAAATCCTCCGCAACCGCACAATCAATCTTCTTTAGTCATGCCGTCTGAAGCGGCGCACAAAAGCATTACAATCACAGTAAACTACAACTTGCCAACACTCGTGGTGTTTGTGAAGAAATAATGAACCAATAGACCGATCATTGCTTTGTAATGTGCAGTGTAAACGCGGATCTCGCTTTGTTCTTGTTGTTAGTATGCTACAATATAAGTAATGTGAAGATATTTGTCTATAACTTTTTAAATATGATCGAAACTATGTAGCCATTTTTAATTTTTGCTAGCACAAAAACGTGTTAGGTTAAGAATAATTAAATTCATATAAAATACAAAAATCGACTTTCTTGGCTTGCGTTTCGAACTGTTAATGTTAACTAATCAATTGGTCTCAACAAAAGTCAAATTTATAAAACACTATTTTGCTATACTGATAATGATAAAAGTACTCTCAGGACACACACCTATACTATAACCTCGAACACTGTGGGATAAATGACAATGTGTGCCTTCATTTTATCCGTAACGGCCAAGTTACCTTCAGTCGAATTTAATTGAAATTGTATAATGTAAACATAATTAGACCGAGAACGAACCGTGGTGTTTATAGTGTGGATTTTCGCTTTGACTAAAAAAGCCATATACCGCGTTCGATTTTCATTTATAGTTACTATATATTTTGTAGAGACCCTTAGTCCGTTGGGTTCTCGCAACTCTAAATTTCTTAAAGACCCATTTCCGAAAATAGTGGTAATAATCATAATCTTGTTCCCAATACTAGACTTTGAATGCAATAATGAATTAGCGGTTTGTTGTTGTGGGTCTCAAATAAGAAAAAAATGTTGTAATCCACTAACAGATGTTCCGTGTATGAGAGTAATTTGTGTCCGCAATTTTGACTTTTTTAAAAAAAGCGAGCAATATATTTGAGTACAAATACTTAATGTGATATACTGCCTTTGATTTCTTCGTTTTAATAATTTTATTTTAATTTAAAAAAAATGGAAAAATTTAAATCCTACATGGACAAGCATTTTCATCGTATTTTAATAGCTCAATAGACTAATATTAAATAATCACAAATTATCTTTTATTAAGTAATTATACGTAGTAGACATTAAATGCAGAGAAACTATTCCTTCACTTTTAACACAGAATACCACTACTGTAGGGCAGCGTACTTAAGGCAGTATAACAAAATTTAAGACATGTTTTTCACTGATTTATTTAATGATTGTGCAGATTGATTGATTGTAATTGATTAATAATAGACTAGTAACTATAGCAATATTATAACTTAGACTTATTGGAAGCTTTGCTAATGCAATATAACACATTTTTCAAGAATATAAAGTGATTGGCCACCTAACACTGTTCTTGTTCATCCAAGTAACCTATCCAAAAATCGTACATATAGTTAATAACATCAGTAAGTACAGTTCGTATTAGTCTTACGTTATTAGGTGCCAAAATATACTATATGAAACTAAATAACCAGGAAGTTGTACTGTCGTTTTCGACAGATATCTCAAGAACCACTGAACGTCTCACGTTCACACGTCTCACAAAAACTAAATTAAGTTAAACATGCTAGCTATACATAAATGTATAGCCATTTTCAAACTCACAGACACCCTTTCGACCATTACAAATGTATTATAGCATAGAAAGATGATGCAAATAAACGATGGTAAAACTACTAAATATAAATATACCAAACAAAGGCAAACCAGTCGTCTCGTCGGTCCACGTCCTCAATTACTTATGCGTAATCACAACACGGCAACCGGCTGTTTGTAGACACTGAACTTTGAAGTTTGCCTGAACAAATTTTATAATATTTTATATTGATTATACATTCCGCTACTTATTTGCATTTCATTGCAATGCTAAAACACCGCACCCGCGATTCTGCCGCTATTGAAATTCCAACGTCCATAAATATGGTGTCCGATGATTCCCTATATCATATACCTTTTTATCTATATTTTATCAAGTATTGTATCAAGCAAGCCGTGTAATTGTGAATTAAACCAGAACACCATAGTCAGGGCCGGATTTTCCTATAGACCACATAGGCTTCAGCCTGCGGTCTTAAAATCAAAAGGTCACATTCATACATTCAAAATGTTAGCATTAAAATTACATTATTTTAAAAATAGTGAACACTAAAACGCCGAACTGATAATATGAAAAATTTCTACACCTATTTTTATAATGTATCAATTTTAATACATATGACTAATAAACAAACATAAAAATGTATTGATTAAGATCAATTAAATGCGAATTGTTATTAAAGAATTTGATTCTTCAATGTATTGAATATATAAAAGTTGGTAGAAATAACAACATGTTTCATTTATCATATTGATATATATCACTGTAATGATGTATTTTTCGAACTTAAACATGAGAGCACGATATACGTGTATTTTAATTTAAATCCGACTATAGTGATTTTACATTACTGTTTGACTGTAGATTTACTGACTAGTACTAGATACTGACTAGTAGTTTAAAACTGTTGCATATTCTTGTTCCTTATCAGTCCTCGTGTATTGTTCTTACACCTTACACATTTTGAGCCTTTCTTATTCGTAAAAGGTTGTCAGTAACAGACATTTTTTCTTAAAGATTGAATTAATTTAGTATTATTCACAAACTGATTGTTTTTTATGTTATAACAACAAATTTCACTTATTTTACAATTAAAACCAGTTATTGGAAAATATATTGACTGTAGGATTTTGCACGTTTTTAATATACCTTGTAATTTGTATATACAATATTAATTCATTATGCCCTAAAAGAACAAATTAAATGCATTATTGCAATCACAAAGTAAATTAGTATTACAAAACTGATTTATTTTTTAAGAGATTCGATTAAAGAGTTTGGGGCATACTTTAATTTTATGAACTTACTTCAGCAATCGCTGCTTATGGAAAATCTTTCGCTACTTAGAATTCCATTTAATGTTCACCTTGCGGTCAAGCACTTTGTAAATTATCGTATTTAAATGACTATTAAAACTTCAATTACCAGTAGCCTTTGAACAAAAGTTGCTTAAGTATGCTGAAAAAATCCAATACCCCCAATTTTGGTTACTAATTACAACTTGAAATGCTCGCTCCACATGCCGATCAGATTTTATAATCTTCATAAAATTAAACAAGTTCCTCGCTTTACGTTTCCCAGCGCAATCCGACTCGAATAGGCATGCGTATAACAATGTTACGAAACGACGGTTAATTTAAAAAATGATAACAATGTACGAGAGGTTCATCTGTTTCTTACTTAACCGTAACAAGAACATCGGATTCGGCAATAAAAAGACTGGCAATAAACATTGTAACATTTACCTTATTTTTATTTTATAAACAGCCATTTTGATAAGTTGCCGACTACTAACCTTTAAGTTATGGCAACACCAACATGAAACTCTTGAAGAATATGTGTTATGGTTTGTAAAAATTCTGATTGTACATTTTCGATTTTCAGCGCCAATCGTCAAACCTTAGTTGTGTAATATTTGCAATGGTCTGTTATTCAGACTTTTTATGAAAGCAAACAAACAAGCACCTCTTGTGATTGTAAGCAACCACCGTTACCCATGGATTCGTAAGATCAAAAAACTTGCAAATGAACTTTAACTTTAAATAACGTAAACGTAATTTTCATTGATGAATTAGATCTTCCTTAAATGTTTACTCACCAATAAAGAATACACTAAATGCCAAGTACACCTACTTTCGACATTTGGTATTATGGAATGCACAACACTGTTACATGTATGAGTTAAGTTTAATTTACAAATATATGATATATTTAATTTTTTTCTGACGTTTGAAAACATTACACAGCGACATAAGAAGTACGAAAGTAATAGCCCCTGAAATTTTAGACGTTGAATATTTTAAATATTTATTTTTATTAATGTTATAAGTAAATCATGAAATGTGACAATCTAAATAACAATTTTTTAAGAACGTTTATTATTTTAAAATATATTGTTATTAAAGAAAAGTTTCAAAATAGAAGTTGTTTATACTTACAGTATTAGTTATTACTCTATCAATGTGAAATAATCGAATATTGACAATTTTATGCCTATTTACATGCAATAACATGCCTTGATTGTAATCATTGTACAATATGGTTTCAGTCGTTATGTTGATGAAACGGTTAGTGTCGCTGTTAACTACTTCTATATGATCACGTCATTTGAAGATTCTTGATATAGACCACATCTTCTCTATACATTTATACGTGAAGAGAAAACTTTTTTAGCATATTGCGTGGAGCAATTAGAGATCAGACATAGATAATGTTCGTATGAGAAAGAATCGTAAAAAGCCGAAATTTAAATATATGTCATATTTAATATACCATACATATACCATATTTATTGTTACGAATACAAAAAAAGAACAAAATATAGCACTATTTATCTTCAATCTTAATCTTCTTAACACAATATTTAACAAATAATGATTATGTAATGGTTACGATGATATGTTATAGTAATGATGTTTCTGCACATAATTGAAGGGTAAAACATTAAATAATTATAATGACTATCAACTACAGAATGACCACTACTCAATAACATTTCAAGTGTTATATATAATGTTGCCAACGATTGCCACGCAAATATAGCAATTTGTGAAGGTGTTTCCGTCTGAACGACTCGTTCCAGAAACATCGACATTTTTCTATCTATATATAAATGAAAAAAGAGTACCCATTGAACATCTTAAACGAAGCTTAAATTATAAATAGTATACAAAAAATGGATCACCTTCCTAAGGCGCTATATGAGCACACATCAATGGATTAATTTTAACTAGCGAAAAGCGATCCTCTGTTTAAAAAAAACATGCCCGCAACTAAATTGATAAATTGAATACGTTAATCATCACAACAATTATATTCATTGTTTACAGCCATCACGCTCAGGTTTTAATATGGTTTTGGGTGAAATATCTTTTTGGGCGCCTACATAAAGTTTTTTTGTTAATGATATCATCTTAATTCGACATCATTATAGTTTACACAACCAGCAATTAATCATTTTATGTTGAAAGATAACTAAGATATTTATAGGTTTTAGCTTTAAATAGGTTTGTTTAAAAAGGTTTGTTGTCTCTGATCTTACCCCCATGTTCATTCATGTTGATTTTGATTTCGTGTTTTTCATTATTTATCTATTTAATTATATCAAAACTATCATAAATAAAAGTAACGGGTGGATGTAGTGACAATTGGTATTGTCTGATAGTCAACCTCTTCTCCTTTATTTTAGGTTTTAATACTTTTTAAGTGGTAGGAATCTTGCAGAGTACGCCTATGACCTGTAACATCTCGCAGAGTCCTGGCTCGAAGAAATAATGTGTAAATACTGCTATGGTCTGGTTTAAGGGGCAATATTTCCATTGTAATGAATGGCAATAGAGAAACCACTGTACCACGAAAACTATCTCTATTCGTTAATCCAAGCCAATCTGTTGATTTGTAGCTGTATTTGAGAGCCAACCAACACATACTCCAACATTTTCTGGACTTTGATGAAGCTTTTTTTTATCTCTTAGCCTAATGGCTAACAAACGAGCAAGCGGCTCACCTCATCAGGTGAGGCGGTGATCACTTACCATCGTAAGTGATCACCGCCGCTCGTGAACATTTGAAGCGTCAAAGAACTAGCAAATCCGTTGCCAGCCTTTAAGAGGGTGAATTTTTTAAAGAGGGAGCGAGGAGGAGTGAGAGGGATGGAGAAGTATGGAAGGGAGTGAAAAAGGAGAAAGAGGAAGATGGGCCACCGACCACCTCACTCACAGGAAACGCGGAAGCAAAAGCGCGGCCCATTCGGCAGCGAGAGCAGCTGCGTGGCTCTTTGCTCTGATTAACAGAGTCGCACAGACTAAAAGTACTAACATCATTCCACATAAGAAGTAAGAAGGCAACATACACGTTAAACGATTATAACATTTGTAAGGATCTGGTGGCGTAAGCTACCCACAAATTTCGCAAGTGTAATAGTGGCATACACAAGCGCTAAGTTTGTAGCTGAAGAATGTCACGTTTCGACTTTGAGATCGCCGACACTAGATATCATCGAGATTTGACATCAAACAGGATGAAGATGCCATCGGCATTCGTGTTTCGGAATTTTAGAATCAAAAGCTTCTTCATCTTAAGTTATATGTCTGATCATTTCATCTCTTGCTATGTCAACGGACGGAGGACTACTCTGTTATAATATAAAACGAAATTATTATATTTATGGACTTTATCACGTTTTATTTCAAATCTAAATTCCTGACAATTCAAACACATTCAAGTCCTAGAAACGTCCCATGACCATGAATGCTGTAAAGTCAAAAATCCCTAAATAGAGTCATTTTATATTGTTAGATATTCGCGTAAATAAAATAAATCACTATTCTATAACAGTTTACAATTCAGATTCAATGTTTCCTTAAGAATTAAGCATATTGTTAGAAATTTAAGTCAATTTTGCGTTTAAATTACAGTAAACTATACATATAATGTTATTAAACTTAAGTATACCCTTAAAAAAATCACTGCGGTAAAACAGTTAAAGGGTATTCTTTTACATCAATTTTTAATATTACAAAAATACGGTGCCTGCCTACGCAAATTTCTTGCAACCTTGACTTGAAAGTTCAGGGAAGAGGCGTTTCCCAAATCCTTTGTGCGTTCTTCAACAGCAAAAACCTTCTGCCAATTATTTTTTGTACTTTTCCGGTGGACCTGTCCTAAACGCTCATATGAAAGATGTTGCTGCATCAGGTTTAATATCTTGGGCTTAGAGTATTTTAAATAACACTCAGCTCGACAGATAAGATAACGTTACTTAAGATCTAACAGGCATACCTGCCTGTTGTTTATTGTGGTTATTGTGTTAGGTCTAAACAACAGGTTTTGTTGTCGCGTGAAATAAGCAACCCTTAAAAAGTACCAGAGCCACATATAATGCTGATATATTAGGCTCAGTGAAGTATTTATGATTTCAAATAAGGTAACCAATATCTTGTAAATTAAGGTAATAACAGCCTGAGCTGTTGTTTTTATATGTCATAGAACTCTTATGCATAGTCGGACTAGAGAAGTATTTGGCAGTTCAAATTATTTTGAATCAAAACAGTATAGATAACTCTATATACGAGTACATCTAATAACAATATAGAACTTGAATCTTTAAATTCCAAAATAAAAATCCCTCAAGTATGTCCTATCTTTAAATAATTTCTATAATTATTTGCCTTTTATGTAAGTAAAACATAAGCAAGCTAATGAATAGGTACGTGTGCGCGTTCCGTGTAATCGGCGATTATCAAATATTTATATAAGTATCGATGTAGCTTAGATGATTTTCTTAGAAAAGTCGTAAAAAAAACAATTTTACATAGGACTGGAACGCACCCAAAGAATAGTCAAAATAGAAATTATTTTTAATCTAATACTCGAATTATGTGTTCTATATGAAATACTTTTGGGATTTGGGACTATATCAATTGAATGTATTTTAGATTGACCGGAATGGGATAATCGTTATTTCAGCCAACGTCTCAGGCCTTTTAGACAATATCTGCGATACCAGTATGGGTCGCATCTTTCCATAAATACAAAAAGTTTACCACTGAAATGAATATCGAAAATGTTAATTTGTTGAATCTAAAGTCAAAAAATTAATTAAATAAAAAAACACTAACTTACCGTGCTTTTAGAAAGAAATTAATACAGGGTTGTTTAAAAAAAAACTGTTTAATAACGTAAATTTAAAAAATGTTGATGAAGCTAATATTTTTTGTAAACCTTCCTTCAATTTTTTGTATTTCTCATTATAAAGAGTGTGTAAGTAAGCAAAAATGTAAGAAAATAATTAAAAGTTTACTACACTCGAGAGCAAAAAAATCGCACACTACCTCAATTTTCGCTTCAAAGAACTTTTTTTTTAAATGGTGCTTGTTTTTCAA
>DWHO01002787.1:0-12827 GCA_018247575.1 Eurytides lysithous rurik
TCTTTGCAATAAGGAAAGTAAGACAATTGACGGATGTAAATACAGCTAAACTCGTTTATTTTAGTTACTTTCATAGTATTCTGTCTTACGGTATCCTGTTGTGGGGTAATGCTGCTGAGATAAATTAGGTGTTTATTCTACAGAAAAGAGCTGTGCGAGGTATTTATAACCTAAAAGCTCGAGATTCCCTGTGTGATATTTTTAAAAGAACTGGCATTTTAACGGTTGCCTCACAATATACTTTGTAATATATTGTTCATTCGACAAAATCTTAATAATTTTATAAAAATCAGTGACAAATACACAGTGAATACTAGAAACAAAAATAAGCTTGTAACACCTCGATTTCGTCTTCAAAAGGTAAAAAAATCCTTCATGGGCATTGTTGTACGCATATTTAATAGAATTCCACAAAATATCATAGATCTACCTTGACTTGGCCTTTTTAAAACTAAAATTTAGAATATCTTGTTGCTTTAAGCTTATTATACTGTTCAGCAGTTTCTGGTAGATCAAAATGCGTGGAACTTAATTGATTGACTCATATATGGGATAGTTATTACACTGTTTTAAGGCTTAACACACTATAAAGGTATTTTAAAACAGCAACTGTTGAGTTTCTCGTCGGCTCTTCTCAACAGAACTGCATTCCGAGTCGGTAGTAGCTTTCTCACGAATACGAACCTATGTAAAAGTAACGATTCAAAAGTGCTTGTAAAGGCATATTTGAATGAACATAATGTGATTTGATTTGATTATATGATTGGGATATAAGACAGAAACATCGCCTTAGGTGACTAACATTTTTTTTTATCGTCAAACTAGCATACGACTCATCTAGAGTGGTAAGCGGACACCTCCGCCTATGGACATTTGCAACATCAAGTGATTTGCGAATGCATTGCCTGCCTTTAGGATGGGAGTATGCATTCTTCTTGGTGGTCCCTTCGTTAATCCTACTACAAACAATTTTTAAATATCTAATATTATAAATAAGTTTTGAGTTAGTTTGATTGACAACAAGAATAAAAAAAATGGCACAGTATAACGAAAGGATGGAATTTTGAGATTGAAAGAGCGTCATTTCACTCATTCCACTTTCTACAAAAACGAGAAGAATGTTTGAAAATTTAGCTTAAATATCTCTGATCTGATAGGTGGCGGTAGGCGGGTAAAACTAAATGTCGTAAATTATATATAAGCAACTGAAACTGTTTTAGTTGAGCGTTAATTATTATTACTTTCTATTTTGTACTAATCTCATTGAACAGAGATACGCAATTTCGACATATTATATTATTAAAAATTCGTGCTTTAGTGGCAATTGGACATAAGTACTGTATTCCCAATTGTGCTTTTGCCAATCGCTACTGTGTTGATGATTACTGTGCGTAAAATCAGGGTTTATCAACTCATATCGGGTGACAAGCGCTGGGCGAAATTAAAAAGGATACGGCACACATTTCCCGAATAACTTATTTTTAAATTTGAGCGTTGCGGGAATTTTGTGCTAATTAAGATTTATAAATTTTACTCCTTAGTAGGGCAAGCCGGGCTTTTGGACTAGTATGGTAGTACCGCCACTGCGTAAATGTACAGTTGTTTTTTTATATACAATTCCGTATTCGAAGTTCATGTTGTATACAGTAAAGTGTTTCAAAGTTGGTCTTAGATGACATTGAAATTAGTCGTTAGTAAATCTATATGTACTGTCGCTATAAAATAAATTCTGTAGTTAATTATCTATAATAATAGATGTATGTATAATTGTTGAGGTATGTGTTTGGCTTAGAATCGTAGCCCGATTGGAAAACACTGCGCGCACAAGGTCAAGTCAAAGTTTTCAAATGCCACCGCCATATTTGCAAAGGAATTTTCTTTTAGTTATCGAGTTGATTATATTTCATATAAATATGTATGAGAAATACACGCATATAAAATTCTCCGTCGACATTATTGTATCTGAGTATTCTATTGAAATTTCATCCGTTTGTTTATATATAAATAAAATATTGTCCTATATAAATAAATGTTGAATAAAAGGGAAATAAAAAAAAGGATTATGCTATTTAGTTTTTCCGTCATCAACACAATTGTATGCTATTCAATACATTAAATCGGTACTTCTTTAATTCGAAATAGCTAATTTGTAGTATTATTCCCGATCTATCCATATAATATCGTAATATGTGTAAAAACTTAAAATTGTATTTAGTTAAAGTAATACAGCGACTTTAACATTAAATTGTTTCTGTAACAAAGTTAACGATGAACTATATAGCTAACATGTGTAATAATTACTTAGCTTTAAAATATATCAACTATGTTGAAATGTTTAGTATTTACTTTAGTAATTTAATTTTTAAATGAAAGCAAAACAAAAATAATATATCTCGATACGAAATGTCATTTTTAAATTAATTGTTACGCAATACTTTGATCACATGATCAAACAAACAATTTATTTACAATTATGCCATTTCAAAAACTGCTTACTTTTATTTCAAATCCGAGCTACATTACTAAACACGGTCCGACATTATTATTTCTTAAAAGCGGGACCTCTATTTTAACATAGCCCTTGAGGGAATCGTACTTACGACCCGCGGCATAGAAGACGATAACTTAACCACGACATTATAAAGCTAAAAAGAAACGTCTTCACATTGCACTGGGTGACGTCACAATTTTACATTACACGCATACAAAATAATATATATGTGTATAGTAATCCCCCCTATAACGCGGAACCAATCTACCGTGTTATAGGGGGGATTGCTCTACATACATATATACGGCCTGTTTGTTCCGATAACGAGTGTCACTTCTGCTACTCTTTCCAGCAACGGCACGGCCTCCGCGCCCAAATCGGCCAAGACCTCCCCGGGCAAGGACAGCGGGCGGCAGGACAACCCCTTCGAGGAGGAGGAGTGGGACGAGGAGTCGGGAGGCGCCCTCACGGACACCGGGGAGCCGGGGGTGCCTGTCCGAGCCCTCTACGACTACACGGGCGCCGAGAGCGACGAGCTCAGCTTCCGCCAGGGTGAGTTTGTGACGTGACAAAGTTTAACCGTCTTATTGAGAAGAAGTTATCTCGCTATAGTGAGTGGTTACTACTACTGCTCCAAGCGCACCAGGGAAAATTAAACTACCGATCTTTTCGTCCAAATACAATATTTGATGACTGATGTGTATATTGGCTTCAGCGTTGCAGGTCGTGGGTTCGATTCCCACTAGCGGTAAAATATTTGTACGAACCACAGATATTTGTTTCGGATCTGGGCGTTTGTCTGTGTAAAATTAATGTATGTAAAACGCCCTTATAACATAAGATATTTCTATCTCACAATAAGGGCAGCGTTTTATTTAAAAAAATATATTGAAACTGTAAAGGTTCAATATATTTTTTTGATAATGACGTGTATCGTCCGACGGTCGTAGGCAAAGTCTTTTGACAAATGCAACGATACACACACAAATGTCAAAAGCGATTGTTTGCCACTATGAAAAACGCAGGCGTTGCCAGTAAGGTTTACCAAAAATTAATAAATCGACGGCAGAAAGCGGAAATGTCATCTATCGAAAATCTTCAAAATCAATCAAGTAGTAACTAGGATATTCCAGTTAACTGTATCAAGTAAGGTTTGAAAAAAAGAAAGATAATATATATTTGGGAAAAATACGTTACAAATATCAAGTTTTGTTTTGGTTATAAATTTATGAGTTATGAATTTTTCAAATCGTTTTTTGGCTATGGTGTAAAATTGGATTTTTATATAGGATCGGATATGACAAAATCGCTTTCTACCGTCGAAATGTATTTTAGCACTAAACTGTTCTATAAATCTAGTATAAAGTTATAGAAGCCAAAAATATACTACAACAGTGACATACTCATACGAGTATGTCAAATGTACGGACGATAAATGTACGGATGAAAATTCCCATTTCATTTTTACTATTGGTCTTCTATAGAAGAACAATAGTAAAAACAAAGTCTGTATACAGACATATAATATGTCCGTATATATAAATAGTGACATCTCTTAAAGCTTACTGCATTGATACGTCCTGCCAGGTGTCTTTAGTAACTTGTCCGGTATGTTGTGTCCTCAGGCGACCTGTTCGAGAAGCTGGAGGACGAGGACGAGCAGGGCTGGTGCAAGGGGCGCAAGGACGGGCGCGTGGGCCTCTACCCGGCCAACTACGTGGAGCCGGTGGGCCACTAGCCACCCCCCGAGTGGACAGCCCTGCGTCCGCGACACGCGCGTCGGCCGCACGGTGGACTGGTGGACAGGCGGTCGCGTGACGTCACCGAGTCTATGACGATGACGTCACAGATCCGTATATCACACGTTCGTTCGATTTTCAGTATTTCTCAGTAATAGTTGTTCGGGTCGTAGCGATGGAATACTGTATTGCACCCGATATGCTGGATTTGGTGTCTTTTAACAAAAACATGTACGAAATAGTTTTATAAGACCTTTAGTTAGGAAGCGTCAGTCCAAAGTAATTTCCCCGAGTTTGGCTGCCGATGTTAGATATGAACGGAAGCAAATTTAATTATTTATAGTTAACGGTGTATATATACACGAGTATCTCTTGGCGGTCCACCGTGCGGGCGACCCGGCTAAAAGTCTAAATTATGCGAAAGAACGCGATGATTAGACAGTTGTACATCTGTCGTCCTGACCGAAACGGAGCAATAAAACTACGGGGAGTTCGTTTGTTCGCACGCGAGTAACACGGAATCGACTTTGAAATAGTATCTGCGATGGATGCGGTATTTTTTTTTTCTTATTTTATATAACCGTTGTAAAGTACACACTTTTCGATCGATAACGACGTCGCCGAACGAGCGATCGGCTGTCGTTTATTATGGAATCAAAATCGCGTGTCGGTCGTAAGCCGAACCGTTCTTATGATTGTTCGATTCGCTTCGATCGATACATCGAGCATCCGATCATCGTGATTCGAGATATCTCGGACGCCATTTTATATAGTGGCGCGCGAAACTGGTGCGCCTGTGAAGTTCGTCTTAGTCATTGCGCGTTATATGCCGTTCATACCTTCTCTGTCACGCCACTGTCATAATCGTAGTCTATCTCGCTTTCACTTTAGGTTTACAGCTCTGAAAATATTCTTATTAACTGTTGTCGTGAGAAATTAGAATTCTCAGAGAACTCGATTGAAATGCGTAGAACTTGCGGCCAACTTCACTCGGGTGCATTGTAGTTTTGCGCGACCTAAATGTGTTGTATTTTTTTTTTATTATTACTATTATTATTGAGACGCTGACAATTTTGTACAGTTTATTTTTATATTCCGGACGTTTGTGTAATAGAAGATTATTGCGTTTATCGGACGAAATTGTTTGTACAACGTGAAAACCAAATATGCTTCGTAAGTTTTAGTGACTTTTTCGTAAGTTTTTTTGACGTACTTCCCCGGTTTTAGGTTCGTATTTTCGAAAGCTTTATTGTAGACGACTCCAGAAAAAAAGCAGTATATAACTGTGCAGTAATCTAATGCACGCGAATTGTCGAGGAAACTAGAGGAGTTGATCCTCGTGAAATTAGTCAAGCCAAAAAGGACCGTACGCCGATATAAATAGAGGTGAGACCAAGTGCAGGGAACTGTGTCCGAAATTAAACTAGCGGGTTCCCTGACTCGCTTTAGACGTAGACTGTTCCAGTTTTGCTTTACAATAGATAGTTTTTAACTCGTCGACGATTGTGACGATTCAGTTGAGAATAGTTCCGGATTCGTGTGGGAAAGGGGCCCGTACAAGGTTGTAGGGGACCCCGCGGTGGTGTACATACGCGGTATATCCATTCTTGCATATAGAATATTTATTTCCCGTTGTATATAATGTATAATGATATTTACACAAGACGTGGGCGCGCGACGGGAGGGCGCTGAGCTGTCGGAGGGGTTGGCCTAATTTTCTTTTTTCGAGCTCTTTTGTAACCGATGCTTCGACGCGAAAGGTGAGGTGCTAATTTCCGACGAGTGTATTTATTTCCTACCTGCACGCAACACCGGCGCCACCCCGTCGCCTAGGTTAAATAATCATAGTTAATATATGAAGAATGTTTACCTTTTCCTTTTTCCCCCGTTTTCTTTCTTTTTATTCGTGCACGGGGTCCCGCGGCTCGGAGCGAGGCTCGGGACCCCGCTCTTAGTGTTTCAAATTTAGTCGTAGCTCTATTTGTTTCATTTGTTATGGGTTCAGAGACCACTTGTGAGAAATTCAATGTATTATAATATTATCAGAGAGGGTGGTAATGGACCACATATTATGTTAATATATTATTAATATTGGTAAAATAAAAATTGTTACATATGAACTTGTGCGTTTGATTTAATTTATCACAAATCGATTTGCTTTTGAAATTTTAAATTCGGGTAAAATTTACAAACAAGATAGTCTACAACAAAATTTTTCATTCTATCAATCAATTGTATGTTAAAATTTGTATTTAATTTTTCACTTATTTGCCTTTCATTTCAACCGTACTAAAATTATAGCAGTAGGAAATTTACATGGCCCATGTTACAAACATTTATAACAACTGTATAAATATGTTATTAAGTAAATTCAATTCGAGAGTAGAGAAAGCAGAGAAGAAAGGTGTGGAATGATGTTAACTTACTCGTTTGCAAACGAGAACTTAATATCACGAGGGTTGTAACGAAAAAAAAATGATAAACATTACATAATATAAAAAACATTAAAATTTGAAATTGTGGTTTGATGGGTCAATGAAATATTGCTTCGTTTAAAAATCTCTTTATTTCCATTGTACGCGGTGCACTGATACAGGTTTTTTGGCGGAGTCGCTTCGGCCGAAACAGTTGGAAAGCGTACGCAATATTAAGCGAAACTACGAATCCGCTGTCATCGACGCCCGTGTCGAAAAACACAAGCGAAAGGAAACTTTTCGGCTATGGAGATTAGAGAATGCACGTCCTGAGCAAATGTTTAGTTGTTTGGCACGAAAGAGTTCACAGCGGGCGCAAATTATCCAAAAGTAAAAAAAATATTTTTAACCCCCTTAATGCACATTTTTTTAATCAATTTAGATACAAAAACATAAGCAAACGCAAATTCTGAGAATGGCAATAATCTATCATCCGACGTGACTGATACGGAATTAAAATATTTGGAAAATTATATTTCTATATTAACCGTGACCGTGACATTCACGGAGCTGCACAATTCTGCCAGTAAACGTTGCCCGTATATGTCACGGAGGTGTGTATTAAGCGGTTAATCGAGAATTGTCATACCCGAAACGGTAACATAACATCATGAGGGTTCATTTTAGGGACAAGTAACAACTTCATAAATACGGACAACTATTCAGTTAAGTCAAATAAGGTGTAGTAACGACCTGTACATTTCAGGAGCGAAGGCCTTTCCGCGTCAAGGCTGGCTTCACACATTCTGGAATTTATCCTATAGCAGCCGCTTATATACAGCCGAATTGGAATACGAAAACCTCAAATTACTATAGACAAATTTATAGGCACAAACTACGGCGGTAAAGAATAAATGCAATATCTCAAAGGAATAGAGGACATTTCGATAATAACTCTGCAACCCACCACCATCCTTCGGCGAGTGAGCTAAGGATGGTTCTAGTTGGAATATTCGCTTATAAGATGGTCGGTGGACATACATATAGTCATATGCCAAGTCTATGACAAACCTAAGCCTTCGCCCATTTACAAACTTGGCGAAGACAGATCGTGCTGATATGTGAGATTTGCCTATTCACAAGGCCCACGGGGAATTAGTAAACATACAGATAACTTCCATACAACTGCGACTTAATCCACACAAAAACACTTCGATTTACGGCAGACAACATATTGGAGAGTGGGGAACGCCAAAATGACATACAATGCTGTGCAACAGAACATCACATCATTGGCTAAAAATCTTTAACACCGTATAACTTTTATACGAGCGACATCGTTATGGTATTAAAATGTATCGATAATTATTCAACATTCAAATTTGCAACCTGTACAAGTGACACCGATATATTTCCACATAGGAAAGGAAGCAAAATAACATTCGTCCAAATGCAGAAAACATGCCTAGATGCGATTAACACGTATGTTCGCAGAAGGAGAGGAAATTAAAAAAAGAAAAACGTAATGTCCACAATAATGAAACAGAACAGATGACTTTACACAACAATAATAATTAAAGATAAAATATATTTACAAATGTCCAACGTAACAATATAACTCTATAGTCTATGCTCTAGGCGTCAACTAACATACATACACATACGACACTAGTACTGTCCGTCCGTCCCGACGTTTTTGACACAAAATCCTTTGCTAGATGCAGTCCTTTGTGAAATGGCATTATCAAACTTCCAGAAACAGTCCACTCGACACACAAATCGAAATCTTTGGAAGCTGTCTAAAATAAGGCGTTCGAATCTCGAGTGCCAGGAATAATGTAAACATTCTCTGTACATGTAACCTTCGAGTTTCACGGGGCGGTGCGGACAGATAAATAAAGCGACTTATTTGTACGCGAAAGGACAAATAATAATCTCGGTGTACAGTCGGCAGCCCCAGCGTGGGCGTCGCCGACTGTATTTAGATCTCTCTTCCTCTATACAATACATTCAACATGCGATTTCCATACGCCACATATTTTAAACTAATGGACCGATAACTAATACTATGGGGGTCGTCGGACCCCCGCCTGTATTCGCCCATCTTGGTCGCTAAATAGCTATAATAATGAAATATCTATGAAACAGAGAACCAACCGACGAAACAATTCGTTTAATTTTTACCAACGTCCAACATTCCACAAATACGACTTTGCTAAGTAAAAACTTTTATAATCTTAACTATGGTGTGTATATAGTGTTGGCTTCATGTCATACGATAAAATATGTTGTGACCGTCCTAAAATGGAAATGCGATATCTATTAAAAATATTGGTTCAAAAATATCGATATAATAATCATGTTGTCATGATGAAAATTATGATTCTCGTTAGGTCTATTAGTTCCCTTATTTCTTTAAAGGAACAACACAAGCTTTAATTAGAAAAAATTAGACTAATCGAATATAGTCTCAACACCTAACACTGTCGAAGCGGCGTCGAATGATTTTGAACGTGCTTTTATTACATTCGCCAAAAACATCGTCGACAATAGTCCATAAACGCACTACAAAATGATACATCATTTAAATCAAAATACACCGAGGGTTTTTTTCACGAGGTCATGGTTTCGTCAATCATCGCAGACGGAGATCATGGAACAATTGATCCCCATCCTATAGTTGTGAAAGACAAGACTTCCTGTCTATCATACGCGTCTCCGATATCCAATCGATGAAGACCGAAGACCGGGCGCTTAAAATGTCTGCTGCGGACTGACAGTCGCCGAGGCTCGTCCATGGTAAGGTGGGGTCGCGACCACGTCTCGAAGACCGGAGACCGGGCGCTCACTGCAAGCAGGCCTGCAACTTCTCGATCCACTCCTGGGCGGCGCCAGCGTCGCTCGCGCAGAAATTGTACGTGCGACGACTCGTTCTCAACTGCAGAGAGACAACTAGCTTACATCACCTCGCGTGGGATAAAGACCCTGATAAAGATCGGCGTGGTCTTCGATATTTCGAAATCAATAATTCGTTTCGTCAGTGGCGGCACTACCATACAAGCGTAAAAGCCAGGCTTGCGGAGTTAAGGAGTGAAATTTATAAATCTTAATTAGCACATAATGCCCCAACAATTTATTTTTAAATTTGAGCGTTGCGGGAATTTTGGGCGGTATGGTAGTACCGCCACTGCGTTTCGTTAACAATAATGAAGTAACAAAGAGTTCCATAACCATACACACAAAACATTAACACATTGCCGTCCGCTAATATTTTATTGAAACTTACTACTTAAAAACACAATATATTGGATAATAGTCCAATAGCAGAACAAAATACTTTCATCCCGCAAACAATTGATGATTTGTCCATTGTCATTGAATCATGTTTGTTACTAAAACGAGTTATCTCGACCAACAATCGTCAAATGAAAACGAGAAATCTCGTTTCCGGGCGTCATTGTGTTAAATACGAATCCCCGCAAACGCATTCCCCGACAAATCATAATTTTCAATGTGTATCCAGTGGCGGTACTACCATACAAGCCCAAAAGCCCGGCTTGCCCTACAAAGGAGTAGAATTTATATATCTTAATTAGCATATAATTCCCGAATAATTTATTTTTTAAATTTGAGCGTTGCGGGCTAGTACCGCCACTGTGTATCGACAGAGAGCACTCACGTCGAAGAAGGAGCGTTCGTCGCATTTCTTCGGGGGGCCGGGGGCGGGGGACGCCTGCGACACCGCTATCACTTCCGCCAAGTCTGAAATCACGTTGCAATTAATCGGTTAATACGTTCTGTGATAACAGTCAATAAATTATAAAGTCGGTAAGTAGTTTTTATGTGTTACCCCTAGTTAATATTACACCACGCCTACTTAAGATTTGCCGCGAAGTAACATGAACAAAATCTCAACACAGCAAATTTGCTGGAAACCAAAACGCTTTATCTGTTGTTAGGTATGGGAGGAAATGTGACTAGGCATTCTCACCGATAAATCCTTTGCAGTGCGAGTCCTCCATCGCATCGTAGTACCTCAGCTGATGCTTGATCGAGTCCAGCACAAACCAGCTGCGAAAACGAAAGTGATGAGACGTGAGCTAAAATGTTCATCGGCCATAGCCCTTGCTTATGTCTAAAAGAACATACGTCAACATCCAGTTGTTGAAGTTAATATCACAATAATTCTTTTCAGTCTGTTATAGAAACAAATACAGTAATCCCCCCTATAACACGGCTCTCTTATAACGCATTTTCATATTATACGGGAATACTCCTACAACACGTTTTCATATAACGCGGAGCCTCCTCGCGGAGATCTACTCTGTTATAGGGGGGATTACTGTATACTATACATTTTATATGACTCTCAGAAAGCCATGAGATATAACGAAGAATTGTTATAACATCTTATTTAGTTTTTCGAGATACGCACCGTTGCTTCCAGCCCTTGAGCAGTGCACCCCGCTTATAGAGGTGGCCCTCGTGGGTTCGATTCTCGGCCACGTTGGACGAAAACTGTTCGTAATATTGCTGCGACGACGACTGCAGTGTCGCAACACCTGAAGGTACAAAGGAGACTTTGATACGTCTGTCACTTCACAAAACATTTTGGCGGGAAAAGGTAAAGGTTAAAAAAGCAAGCAACAACGTAGCGTTAAAGATGTTAAATGTATTAAACAAGAGAGAAAGAGATAAAAAAATAGACAGAGTTATTAAAAAAATGTCAATTGCATTTGTTCTAATCTGTATTAAAGTGTAAATACAAAAAATATAGAACATCACAAGTTATTACTCTTTATATTGCAATATGCTCTTTACACTCTTCATGCTGGGGTTTTTTCTTTACACTGGAACGCGGTAATGCTTGTGCTGTATTGCTTACTTTGCGGTAAAATAACTAGCAACACTGATATCCCTCCAGGCGAACTGTGCTAAGAGCCAATGGCGGTACTACCATACAAGCCCAAAAGCCCGGCATGCCCTTACTAAGGAGTAAAATTTATAAATATTACGCACATAATTCCGGAATAATTTATTTTTAAATTTGAGCGTTGCGGGAATTATGTGCTAATTGAGATTTATAAATTTTACTCCTTCGTAGGGCAAGCCGGGCTTTTAAGCTTGTATGGTAGTATCGCCACTGCATTGAGGTTGTCTATGGTACTGCCTTCATCTCACGTCCGTCCGTCCATCTATCGTGAATCCGAGGATATCGTGCGGAGGTTTTCGTGAGGTCACAGTTTAGTGTAGCGGTATGTGCGCGTTGAAGCGGGACGGCTGTATCCGCGGGCCATAGGTGCGAGCAGTGCGACCGACCGACCGTTCCGTGACCCCGAGTCTAATCACACATCTGAGAGCGTATTATGATCATCGTACGGCCCGCCGTGGTCAGTGACTCTACGTATGCTCAAAGTGAAACTGCATCTGTACTGGGCGAACGTCATACGCCTGCCTACTAGCTGACCCGAGCGGGGTCTTGGATTCAAAACCCCACCAATTGCTTCTCAGTCATATTCGAGGAAAACTCAACGTTAAGTTATATAAATAAAGAGGCAATAGCCGCAGGAAACACGTCAAATGTTTTTTAAAAAACTGCCGCAGGTGATATTTAGAAACATTATCGCAAGTCGAATGACAAATTGGGAACATTTTTTTAATATATCACCATCACATATCGTGGAACATTTTACAAGATCCAGTTACGTATACATACAACGGCAGTCGTATAACCTTTAATCCTAATCATAATCTAAACATCTGAGTACTTTTTTTAGGAAATCAAAAGGAGAGATGAAGACGCCGTGTGCTTGAAGGTAGACAAAACGATTTACAGTTCGGGAAGTTCAGTTTAATCCAGTTCAAGTTCGGAAATCAAGTAATTATGAACTCGTTCAAAATTACTCGATTGATTAAATTGATCACTCAGAAATCTGAGATGGTGGGTTCCTGTGTTTAATAACTTCACCAGCGTCTGCCTTTCAAACCAGACAATAAACACGTATGTACTTTAATACTACCTTGGCGGAGTCTGCAAGATACTAATACTCAAAAGACGACGAATGAACTTATTCTTTGTCTTTGTAAAGCCATCAAAAGTTGTCGAGACCAGTGGCGGTACTACCATACAAGCCCAAAAGCCCGGCTTGCCCTACTAAGGAGTAAATTTTATAAATCTTAATT
>DWHO01002788.1:0-12825 GCA_018247575.1 Eurytides lysithous rurik
CAGTGGTTTTCGACGGTGCTTCATCCCCGAAAGTCAAAACAAGTTGTTCGATACACTGTTTTTGAGTAAGCCCACGCCGAAAATCTTAATAAATCATCGCACGAAAGTGTTCACGTGTTAAATTCATGGCAATGAAAACAGGAAATTATCAAAATGACGCTACAAAGAAAAAAACAAGTGACAGTCACTTGAAAAAACTGTATTCAATAGCCAAGGAGTTCTTCTATTTTCAAATATTGTTATTACTTTTTAAATATTGTTATGTAAGAGGCCAGTTCCGGATACATAAATAGCAGCCTAGGTACTCGATCTACGAGAATGTACACTTGCTCGGGAGACATTATTATACTGTTTTATATTGTATAGTGCAAAAGTTTTTGCACAGACAAAGGTGCACTCACCCTTTCTTTACTCACAGTTAGATTGAACAGATAACATACACGACCGAAGAGAAATCGGGCACTTTAATGCACTGCATTAAACCTCAATCTCTTAGTAGCAACTACCACGCTGTTTTAAATTCCCATCCGTTCCGTATTAATATTAGACATCTTAATTCATATAATAATCGCACCAACGGCCATCACAAAGCAATGACAAATAGCTCTATTCCTTACTTACGTCATTGGCTAAACACTAAAGTGTGTCCAAAATTTGAGCCCTGTGTTTCTGCTATAAAAACCTTAGAATTATAATGATAAGGATGTTGGTAAAAAATTAAAAGAGATTGACTTGTTAAACTGAACTTGTTCTTAAACTATAAGTTCATATTGAATATGATTTGGGAATATACTGTACATTTGTACATACAGCCTACATTTGTACTCATCTAGACAGGATTTATACATAATTTCAATTTTTTATAAAATGTATTAACCGACTTCACATAAATCCTACTTAGTTTTAAGCACATGTTCACAGTACGAAGTGCAATCAGAATGAAATTTCTGAGGAAATCTTAACCCCTGAGGAAGCATTGCGATATACCATTTACAACAAAAATACGCATAATTCAAAAACTGCTCCTCAAATCTCGCTAAAATTATTAAATTATATGGGACCACACGACAAGCAGTAGCTTTCAAATATAATAAAAATCATCAAAATCGGTACATCCAGTAAAAAGTTATGAGGTAACACACATAAAAATATACAGTCGAATAGAAAACCTCCTCCTTTTTTGAAATCGGTTAAAAGGTCGACAGAGGATTAGAGTGTTCCGCTTTGATAAAAGCATGTATCTACTTTATTTTCCACTTGTTTAAATTACATTTCTTTTTAAAATTTTAATGAATGTATTTTTCTGTTCACAGACTGTAAACAAGGACAACCGCTGAACTGGCCACCAAAAACAGCAACAAATTAACGAAAATCTCATCATTCTGATTTCAGTCGTATTTTATTCCACATTGCATATGTGCACGTTTAGTACGTTAAAGTAAAAGTTATACGTTTAACAAAAACAAAAATAAACTTACGTTACTTATCTAAGTACACACAAGTCACATATCTATGTGTACTTGTACTAATTAGATATAATCAGTTGTATTATGTGCACACTTTAAAAATGTACATTGAATGTTGGATACATTTTTAATTTATTTAATTTTTTATCATACGATCAAAACGACATTCGTTGATGAGAACTTACATTTTGCTGAACAACTTACTATATTTATGTTTATGGGAGTCATTTTGGCGTCCACGGTTATGTGAATTTGTATGCAAACGTGTATTAACATAACAGTTAAAACAAACTTGGTAGTAAACAAAATTAGTCTTTAAAAATACCATTCATTTTATAAATATGGTAAAAATACCATTATTTATTTATACCTAATTCCTATCAGAACTGAAATTTTAATCAATATTGATCTATATTTGGTAAAAATCCAAACTTAACGTAATTAACATTTTGCAATTTTTTAGCTTCTTCGCTGATCGTTTTAGGTATGAATTAGAGACTGCTTTTAAATTTAATGGTGTTACAAGTTCCGTCCGTTTTAAAAACGGACCATTCGGATGCGAATGTTTAGTATGTATTTATATATAATCATATTATTATTCAATTAAGAGGATTATTAATTATCCTTGGCCGCGTTTTATTGCTGATTAAAAAACTTTATTGAACATTTGACATATTCCTGCCAATTCGATAGTACTTACATATTATCTCAATTTTTTATTTCTGCTTTCTCGAACATATATTTCGCTTATAAACAGTTCTTTAACTTTTGAATAGTCATAGTTACAACTTAATAAGGAATTTATGGTATTATACATTTTTCGAATAATAATATTTAAATTAAGGTTTAAAAAGAATATATAATTTATTTGCAAGTTTGCTAAGAATTTTTAGAAATAATATCTTTCGTTTTTAACTTCGATATCAGTTTATAACTTAATTTACTGAATTACTTTATTATTATTTTTTGTTACTTAATAAAATATGATGCTCAATGTTTAAAATTGCTTCATCTTTCCATAATAGTTATTATTGATAATCTTAGCTAGTAAAAATGTTTTACCAAGTAAGTCGTATTACTATTAGAGGCAAGAGTAGACTTACACGAAGTTCGTTTTAGTCACGAATTTCTTATACATTAAATTTATAATTATTCATTATTATCTGTGTTAAAAAAACACGTAATAATCTATATCAACGGGTTTCAGGGAGCGTATGTTTACTCTAAAGACTGTAATCTTATTTAATAGATACATGCACAAGTAAATTTTAGGGAAATTTACGCTTTCATCCTTACCTTAAAAGTGTTAGTCAATTCAATAATTACATTAAAAAAACGTATTTCCTGTTTTATCGCCGAGTATTACGCTAATAAGTAGACAATGTAAATTTCGAAGTGAAACGTCAGGTTAATTTTTAAAACGTCAAAATGTTAGACGATTTTTTCGATTAAGTCTAAATGTTCCAAGTATAAATACCCTAAATTATGTATCATCGATGTTACGAATACTGTAATAGAAGGGAATATTTAATGTTTTTTTAATCAATATTGAGTATCGAGTGATGTCCCACCACGTACGGCTGTGACTTAACATGAACAATGCTTTGTCAACCATACAAGTTTATTTACCAATTCATTATAACTAACATCAAGACTTAAGAATAATTGGTGCTTTTTTGTGTAGAAGGAGTGGCCTTGTTACTCTAGCTCACTATATACTGCTTCAATGAGACTGCTAAAATAACACTAAGTGACAAAGTTACTATATATAGCAACTTTGAAAAAATTGTTGTATAAGTATATATACATACCTATGCACCTTTCAGTCTTTGAGTATGTGCAAGTGATGGGTTATGTGGAGTGACAGTAAAGCCATAGTCAGTTTCAGTGGCAGTCGCAGAAGCAATGTTTCGAACATTGTATAACATAAATCATTATGACAGCAGATAATTTGTGTAATTTTTATTGTTACGGGTCACCTATCACTCAAACATTTCATACATTAGAATGTGAATACTAATGTTATGAAATGGATATTAAAATCAATTAAGGGTATTCCAAAAATTTGTCAAAAACTATCTAACACTAATTTATCTAGTCAAGATTACCTAAACAAATGCTCATTTGAAACACTGCCATATTTGAATAAGTTATTAATCTAGGGACATTAACTATTCCCATAAATGTATTAGTAGTAAGTTCTGCATAGCATATAATGTACAGCCCTTTCATTAATTGTTAACAATAAAATGAACAAATTGATCTTTTACTGTAATTTATAATTAAGTTATTACCTATGTTTGAATGGAATCCTTAAGTTATACAAAAAATTTAACAATAACAGTAAAAAAAATTCATTACGATTTTATATAACTAACACTATACTTTGGTGTCCTATCATTACATAATATATTTTTTTGAAATTGGCATTATTTTTTTTGACATTGATAGTAAACCGTTACCAATGTTTTATTCCATGCAATTTGTTTTGTATTAATGCTTTCCTAATAAACATGGTTTATTTATGAAAGGGTTGATAAATATAAAATAATTGGTGTTCAAACTCTTTATCTACTTTATCATAAATGTTACTCAATTTAAGATTAAGTAGCTTGTAATTTATGATTGCAGAATTCATTGATGTGATTAAATATCAAATAAAAACTATTTATCTTTTATTACCAATTTCCAATACTATTATATAGTAGTCACTACCAACAGTTTTTGCATAGTACATTAATTCCCATATTAGATTGGGTCATAATTGACACTGAGCCAAGATTGCAGTTTAAGAGATTAAAATAATATCTCCATTATGATCCAAAACTTTATTTGGTACAATAGTTCACATTAATACAATGCAATTAGTTTCCTGTAGTGAAAAACCTACAGTAAAATACTTTGTACATGAATAACAAAGAGCAATGGGAAATACATTCACAATAAATTTGAAATTTTCTTAATGCATAGTTTTGTCATGAACTATAATATCTAATATTTTGCCGCTTGCGTGTGCTAAATGCAAAAGGACCAAAAATATTTGGCAGGACATGTTTACTTATTAAATAGACATAGCCACTTGAACGTCCGGAAGTCGCGAATCCTTTTTGGCGGCAAAATTCCGCACGAAATTAAAATTTATCGTGCCCAAAAACTGCATAATGTTCCATGTTAAAAACTTTTGTGAAAAGTAAGTGTAAACTACAAGTACAAATTGAAAATAAAAAAAAACTTGTTTACGTCAGCATATATTATAATTGTAAACATATAAATATATGTTTACAATTTCCATTTTGAAAATTATGGTACTACAGTGTACCCAGGGACATTCAAGTGGAAAATAAAAATAGGATTCTATTTGCAATACAAAAACTGATCACTAAAAAAGTTGGCAACAAAACAAGTGAGTCAGTAAGATTTCATGTCTTCAAGCTCAGCTTATTTAAATAAATATTAGGAATGTACAGACATATTTTAAGACAGTTCTATCAAATTACAAAGTAGTATTATAGTAGTAGTAGTAGTAGTATAGTTAGTATTAGTACAGAAGATGAATTGGATATTGAACATGACACAATTATTTCTAGTTTTATATAGTACCATATGTATGGTGATGCAGTGAAAACAAATATTTGACATGAGATGAATTTTATGTTTTTACAAACAATATAATAAATGCAGCATCATGTGAAGGAAGACTTACAAAATGGTTACGTTAATGGCAAAAGATAATTACATATTTGACTATTGTAGATAAATATAAAGTTCAAAAAATTATGTAAAATAATATCAAATTAAATCTGTAATAGCAGTCTTCATATAGATATAAGAAAACGGTTCACATATAACTTATACATAAATTGTGTCTAATTCATGTTTACACTACACTGTCAAGATAATTTAATGCAAAAAAAAAATGGTGGCTCTAAATAACTTTTACATCATACATATAAAATATAACAATACACAATTTCATAATCAATTACAATAAATGCACATACAGCAAGAGTTCTTCATCATAATAAAATTAAATTGGTATCTGTATAATACAAAATTCATATAGCTACTTGAAGTACATTATCAAAATCTGTATACTGAAAAAACTACAATTAATTCAGCATTACATTAGCAATAAATAAAGTATTTTTAAGTGTGTTCAATTAAACTAAAGTATTGACTGAACACTAGGCAATTATCATATTTGAGTACAGTTAAATGTACCCAAATGCTTGTTACCTCTGACTAACACATTAATTGAACATTAAAATTTTAGTTATATCAAGTAATTAATTTGATTAATTTATATAAGTTATATCATCTGATGTATATTAGTTTGCATCCCAAGTTCTCACTAGATATATTATAAATTAGACACATATCATACCCCTTTGGAATAAGTTAAGTAATTTGATTACATACATGAATAAAATGTAACCACAATGTAATAAATTCTCTCAGTGGATCGGTCTATTTATCAATTGAAGGATCAAATACTGATGTGTGATTTGACTTTGTGTTTGATGTATCACAAATTTACAAAATCATCATATGTTATACTTACTTTTAATACCCAAATAAACAAGTTGTACTTAAAAATATTTAATTAAATTAGCCAACTTGTGTGTTGTTTTAATAAAATCCTGAATATTCCTAATAACAAATTTATTTCAAACAATGTGTAGATTGTTGGTGAAAGTTTTGGTGACAAATTGTTATGTAATTCGGTAGATCCACCTGCTCTACAAAATTTCTTACATTATGGATGATTCAAAATTCTAAGCTTAGATTTTTCCTTAAATATAACAGTCAAAAGGTTGTCATATACTTCTCTTGGAATATAATTAACCCAAGACTGGCATTTTAGTTAGCGGGGGTTTTCTTTTGTGCTTGATTTTTGCCTTTACTGTAGAAGATGTCCAAGAACAGTCCTGAAAGAGGATTTAGGAATATTATTAAATATGGATCAAGTTCCATTTTAATAAAGCCGTTTTTCTGCAATCAATTACATAAAATTAAATGGAAATAAATATGCAAAAATAAATAAAATTGTGAATTATGATTTATGTCCTAATTCTGTCCATAAATTAATTTTTATTATGATTACATAAAACAGATTTTATAATTGTTAGAATTTCTTTCCTAAACATATGTACACAACATATAACATTTTTTTTATTTATTTTAAGTATTTCTCATGAACATCCAGTTCAATTCATTCACACAATTAAAGTATGTGTAATACATACTTTTGAAAGTAGTAGGGAATATTTGGTACAGGTAATTATTTTAACACGCCAATGAATATGTGAGAAAATATAAAATCTATATAAGCTTACCTGTGAAAACAAGTACAGCTCCAATCCACTGCCGGCTCAACAGAACATTGCCAAAGATCATAACAGATGCAAGAACAGTGAAGAATTTCCTTGTTGTGGTAACAACGGAGCATGGCAATGGGCCGAACTCTGCAACCTGTAAAAGAGCAGTGTGAATGCTTAGAATACAATAATAAAATGTCCTCCTGACTGATTCCAGCCAAGGCAGCTGATCTACAAGAGATTAGCTGAGTGCGAAGGATATATTATAATGCACAAGCATATGCGCAAATACATGTACAATCACTCTTTCTTTCCTCTCATAGCCCAATGGGACGGATAACCAACGCGACCGGAGAGAGATCAGGCACAGAGGTTCTACAACAGTTACAACTTCTGCAAGCCACCGTTAGATGGCGTCGATAAGAAGCAGGGACCAATTTTTTACACATCTATCTGATGAATGGATCATCTCACTTTTCAGGCAACTGTGGTGGTAATCAGCCTGTGCTGCCCTAACCTAACAACAACACAAAGTCATTGCCCTCAACGGGGTTCGTATCACGACCTCCAATTTGTGAAGCGCGGGCCTGTACCACTAGGCCCTAGATTCCTAGACAATAAAACATTTTTTTTTCTAAGCCTATAAACAAATGTCCTCAGTACACAGATATAATGGGATACAAAGTTTTCTCTTTATGTTTATGATAGTCTTCATTGGTGTCATTTATAAAACAAGCTATCCATATATGTACTTAATTTTTAAAACCAATAATAAGGGCCACTATGCACTTTGGTACAAGAATAACAGAATTTATGCAAAAATTATTTGGTTAGAAAATAATATACAAATAAATTTACACACACTTATGTGTTAAGATAAACCTTTGTAGTTTTACTGATCTCAGCTGAGTGAGCAAACCAGTCGTAGTTCTCGACTTTATGTGGATTAATCAGCAATTTTGATTCCAAATATATAATAAAGGTTCTAGATATTTTAATAGGTATTGTTTCCCATGAGGTCTTTGATAGGATTATTTCTCATTACATATCTGTTTAATTTTTTCCTACACTGAGAATATATTTTTTATTTCACAATTTTACCTATTTAAAATGCTATCTGAAATTTTTTGTATTTTTACAATAACAAAGAGAAAATTTAGGATATAAAACTTGTTGCGACTGAATAAAAATTTATTTTCACTCCACTAATAAATACATCGAATCGCTCTGTACGTGTAGTTTTCTTCTACATAGCTTATATAGCTTCTTAATATTCGTTAATTGTTTAATGGGTAATGAAAATTGCATTACAACTAAAAAAGGAAGGTTGCGTTATACTTTTCATTAATATTTTAGCAAGTTCTCAGGCAAAAGAACTCGTAACAGAAAAAGGCCTTCTACATGATGCGGGAATTAACATTTTTTAAGATATTCTTTTTTCCTATAATTTCCTGGTTGCCGCGAAATTTGTCTGTCTCTCTCTAAAAATACCAAAATTTGTTTACAGGTATTAATGTTTACAAATAAATATACATATTACTTGATCACTTTATGTCTATAAATATCATAAAGCGCAAGCATTGAGAATCTTTCACATATATCTAATTAAAAACCAGAAATATCTTTACATTCACCTCAAATTACTTTAAATTTCTTTACCAAAAACTAACATATATACAGAAAATGAGTGAGTTAAAACAAGATGTGTTAATAAACCCTTTCGGGTGTCATTTACTTAAAGCCAACAAATAGAGTATGTTGAACTATATCAGTATGATTTAACATTATCATCGAGAGTCTATTTACTGACTCTATTTTACCGTAACTCATAATAAAGTTAATGGTATCTTCTATCTGTATATAGCTGTATATATATTATAGAAATAGACGGTTCTAATTACCATGTAAAATATGAACAGTTGTCCCAACGCGCCCATCAAAGCGAAACTGATCAGATAAACCAAGATTTCAGGATACTGTGTCACAAACGTAATAAATCTGAATATCTCGCCGCTTAATACCACGGCCACTGAGGAAATTAATGTCGACCTGAAATTAACAAACGCCTATGGTTTAGTTTAGGATATAGATACTTTATCTCCCATCATATCATCATCATAGTATAGGTACTGTTTTATATCTTCTCTATTCTTAGCAAAAGTTTCAGATTAAAGTGCAATTAGTCAATTGAAATATTACATCATAATGCTGTATATTGTTCAAGTTCAAGTACATTAAGACATTGCAACGCCATTCGCCAAGGCAAATTACACATGCAACATCAAAGAAAATAAAAGAATAAATGTCAATATTTAACAAATAATTCGCAATAGCCACATAAGGATCAAAGTTAGAAGACAGAAGTTATACATAACATACCACCAATTTGTGTTTAACATCATTGAATATGCAGTTGGAGATGATTCACTCTTGATTAGCTCCTGAAAATGGAAACGATAATTATTTATACAGCATTTTTACTTATATCCGCATAGATGTCACTTGAATACAATAAAAACAAAATTTGAACAAACTTCATAGTAAGAGGAGGTACGACGTAACTAAAGCAGATGCGATTCAGGCGATGAAAAGTTTATCACCTAGATTGTACGAAAATGATCATAGTTAATGAATGGGCAGCCAAGCTTGAAATACTTCAGCAAAACCCAGATTAACAAGCATGAAGGAAATACTTTATCTACGATGGGATTGGAAGGGCATCATCCATTATGAATTTTTAGCACTTAGCAAAAACAATGGTTTGGATTGCTGCTACTCTAAGACTCAAACGAATAATTGAGAAAAAACATCAGAACTCATTAATAGAAAAGTCTTTCATCATGATGACATCAGACCACAATTTCGGCTCAGTGGCCAAAGATGTTTATCTTTGGCCACTGAGCCGAAATTGAGATGAGTTTTATTAGAAAGTGTTAAGCATCCACTAGACAGCCCTAACTTTGCACCCTTCAGTTTCCACCTGTTTCGGTCTCTAAAATTTCTCGCGTAGAATTTGGTTAATATCAAGAAAGGTCTGTCAAAGTCACCACTCTGTCAAAAACTAATTGTCGCATGTTTTTGTTCACAAATCCTAAAGTTTCAGCAACAAAATTATATCACTATCTACAAGATGGCAACAAGTTGTCAAAAAAACTGGCACATGTACTAGTCTATTTCAATCAAACGTAATTAAACATTGAAAAAATTGTCTTGAATTTGTATATAAATTACTAAGAAGCTTTTCCCCCGACTGTACACTAATACTTTTACATTTCATCACACAAATTGTATTGAGTAAAATTGCCAGAGTCAGTCTTTACTGTTTCTAAATACTAATTTGATTGTTCCAAATTACACACCTGTACAGCCCCCGTAAGACCATCCATAGTTAATGAGAGTATCAGCAACAATTCTCCAACACCGATGCTGTGTGAGCTACCTATGGTCGTTTTGGCTTGATCTTTATACATGAAAAGTGCTACACCGACGACAATTAAGAGAACAAATAAATATTTCTTCAGTGGATAAGCTTTGCGACCTATTAGCACACCAAGAATCATTACTGGAATTGGTTTTGCAGCTTTCCCGACCACCTGAAAACGATATAAAAATTATTAACAAAGAACATAATGACATATTTTTTAATGTGTTACTATTTTCATCTATAATTTGAAAACAATTATATGTTAAACTAGAAAAACATTTATTTTCAATATATGTCACGCCATAAAATATTGGTGAATAAAAATCATAGTCGGTATCTGTGTAATCAAAATCAATTTAAATACTATTTTGTGAGATAAAATGAAAAATAACTACATGTGCTTTTCAATTTAGAATCAATGACAAATTTTGTTAACCTGCATTAATAAGAACCTATTTATGTTTGGATAACTTTAAGGACAAACTAAATAACACAAGCAGAAATATTGTACAAATAAATGCTGAAACTCAATTAACCTGTGTCGGATAATTGATCCATTGTAAAGCCATTGTAGAACATATCATTGCAAGAAGATACGTCAAAGCTGATGCGAAATAATAGACTGTACGAGTTGTGTCCTTTTCATGCTTCCATGACACCTGAAATATAAGATATTTTTTATTAATTTTTTATTTTCAAAATTTCCAATCTTAAAGGGTCAATTTTTTATATTTATTACATATTCAATCATTCGTCAATTAATATAAAACAATTTTTCACTATAAAATGTTCGTAATTCTCTTATCAAGTTAAGTCCCCGGATAACAAATATACCTTATTGCTTCTTATTTTAATACCAGAAATCCAAATATTATGTGTTTTGTCATTGTTCCAAGATCAGATGATGACCAATAAATTGTTTGCTGATTTTTTTTGCTTTTTTTCATATAACACATTAAGTATATAACAAATAAATAATTATTTAAAATAAGTCGATAAATTAAATACGATACGAATGAATGTCGAGATTTTGAGTTAAAGATTACTTACCATCAGAATTTGAGCAAAGATATAGTTCACAAAACATTGAACTAAAACAAGCGATAAGGCGCACGAGAATTTATCGTTTTCTCCATATTTGCCCCTAGTAATTTTCTCTTGGAGCATGGCAAAAATAAAATAACAAATAAATATTGCACTTGCATAAAATATAAATCTAAATTCGCTTCTAGTTTGAGCCATTTTAACAATATATCAACACGATTAGCTTAATGTATTATAAAAACCTATAAATGGTACAGTTGACTTTTTCCTATTGGAATGCAATGGACACGTAATATATAATTCTATATTTCAAAAAATGAAAGTGCTTAAGCTAATATAACAAATACCGTGACTACACGTACGCATCGAATTGCTGAAATGTCACATTTATAAATTCTTTGTAGCTTGGTCCATGAGATATTCAGCCAATAACCAATCTTGAATAGCTTAAATAAAACAAAATATAAACATGATAAAATTACTTTTATTAATCTTTGTCGTAGATACATAAAAAGTAAAATGAAAATATTGTTGGGTTCAACTAACCAAATTTGTAATGAAACAAAAAATTACGATAGCATCAATTTTTTCATCATCATTCTTTAATGTCATTTATCGATTTATTGATATATATGTACATCTTTCCTTCTTTTTTTGAATTACTGCCTACGTGTTGTTTCATCTGATATATGGGTTAGTTATTGGTTAAATTAATGTACTCTTACCTTGTAGACGCTTTTATCATATTCATGTTAAAAAGATTAATCCACTCCTATGCAAAGAATAAACGACGAAGAATATACTTTTCATATAATAAAACACGAGAACTTTTTACGACGACGAACCATGAGAGCATTTTTTTATTACATTCAAAACTGTTCAACAGCATATTTTTTATTTATTTTATGGTATAGGTTGACTAACGAGCAAGTGGCTCACCTGATGCTAAGTGATCACCACCGCCCATGGTTATTTCCAACATTATAAATCTTGCAAATGCGTTGACAGCCTTTAAGGGGGGAAATTTTTGAAAGAAGGAGGAGGGAGGATAAGTGAGAGGTCGGGAGGAGGAAAGAGGGAGCGGAAGGGGTAAGAGGGGGGGGATAGGGAGGGAATCGAGAGAGGGAGAGAGGGGGTGGGCCACCGGCCATCTCACTCACCGGACGATACTTCTACTTTACGCCGATTTTCTGTGAGGTCGTGGTACTTATCCGGTTCGAGCCCAGTGGCGATACTACCATACATCTAAAACTATTGTTCCTTTGTGCGGGGGTTCTTAGTTGCTATAAAATCCCGTAACACTCAAATTTAAAAATACATTATTCGGAAATTATGTGCTAATTAACATTTATAAATTTTACTCCTTAGTAGGGCAAGCCGTGCTTTTGGGCTTATATGGTAGTACCGCCATTGTTCGAGCCGGCACATTCAGCGTAGCTGCGTAGCTTTACCGCCGTTAAATACATTATGCTGTTCAAATTGTATAGCAGCTTTTTTTTTTTTTATGAAGTAGGCTGACAAACGATCACGCGGTTCCCCTGATGGTACGCGATTACCGCCGCCCATGACAATT
>DWHO01002789.1:0-12824 GCA_018247575.1 Eurytides lysithous rurik
AAATGAATTAGTTATTACAAAAATTTTATATTATAATAACATAACAATAAAAATCCTTGTTGTTATTTCAGCTCATTATGTTGAATTAGTTATTATTATATTTTTATTGACCCGTTTGAGTGGTTAGCGCTCCTGGTCGTATGCAGTGGTTAGAGATTCAATTCCCACCACCCGGATACAGAGTAACTTCTTCACATCGCATAAAAAAATTGTGCGATGTGAATAAGTTAATCTGTACCCGGGTGTTAATTATCTATGTAACTATACATTTAAGACATATAAGTATGAATAGCGGCCATCCGGTTACCACAGTACAGGCTCTGCCTGGTTTGTGATAAGATGGTTATGTGTGAGATGTCCCTTGACATTTATTTATTTTTTTACCTATACGACGGTGTAACTTATGTGCATGGTACTGTTGTCTATCATTGAGAATTTCCGAATCGAATCATGAAAATATTTTTTTTGTTTATATGTGAAATGTTTAGCTTATTAATAATGAGTTAACTCTATTAGGAATGTGGAGTCTTTTGGCGTTATATTACGGGCTTCACTTCATTAGTTCTCTGAACACTAGATGAGCCAGTAGGGTTTATCTTGCAATTCATATCCGTCAAGGACATCTCAAGTGTTGAGATGAAATATAATTCAGCTTTTTGAATTAGGAAGCAGCTTATTCATCGATATGAGATTTATTGAATTTTATTCGGGTCTTTTTAGGTAAGAAATATATGAACACCAATTTAAACCTAAAATACTCTCTACTACGCAGTTACATTGTTATTTTGAATAGATATATTTCTCTGAAACTAATTACGTTGTTGTTTCAAAACGCGGTAATACTTTAATTCCACTTCGTTCACATTCTCACTGTCTTTCTGCAAATATATAAAAAACAAATGGTATAACATACTTCAATATTCAGTGATCAAGAATGAAACATTACAATTGATAAATTTTCCATTCTTGTGCTATTGACGACTCCCGTTGTTGTTTTTGGATATAATAAAAAAAAAGTTCTAAAATCTCTAGTCTTTTTGTGCCCTGTGATTTATAATAAGTCACTAATAATCCTCATTAATAATAATTACAATTTGAAATGCGTATTCAATCTTGCAGAAATCGTCTCTTTTAAATGCTGTAGGCTGCTGTAGTAATGACATAAACAATGATAGAAAATATTGGTTCAAGGTTCCAATTGTTATTAGAAATCGACCATTATTACCACTTGACAAAATTAAGGGCAGACCGCGTCCACCGCAAGGTCTCTTTTTGCTTCGGTGTCGAAATGCTATTACTGTTCACCACCGCAACGCTAGCAAACGTGAAAGTATGCGGATTCGGCCAAGATATTGTGCTCTATGTCCATACCGTCGTCAAACACCCATTCCTAATTCAGAATCAGTTTCTTAAAGCAGACTTTATCTTCTCGACAGAGTTTAAGTTAGAACTCGAACAAAAGGCGTCCGAGCGTATAAGTAAAAGAAAGTTAATGGAGTGAGACCGTAAAGTTTTATGCCATTTGTCATTACCATCACAATTCACTGGAGACAAAGTATTATAAATGATTGTCGACATTAGGGCGTAATGTGACAAGCTACTATAAAAAATAACTGACGATGTAATAATCGCGGAGGACTTGAATTAATGTCGGACTATTTCTTCCAGACTATTACTGATTATACACTGATTTATTATTTTGCATCTTTACAATCCCGCAAGTGTCGTGAAATTTTTTATCGTAAGTTGTAGATAGATATTAAACATTATGTTTATTATGTGTGGGAAGATATTAAAGTATCAGGCAATTAATCCTTTGAGTGATATTACAGGAAGCAGTAAAAAGTAAAACGTCTTTAATAATTTAGATAAGACCATTAAAAATAGTAAATAAGTATGATGAGCTGTTGTTTATGAAATGTAAGGCGAATTACTAACGAACAAAGATAATATTTCTATTTTGAATTGGGGCTTTTTTTACTCTTACTTTTCACTCTGACGTTTCAAAATTCATCATTTGAAATTTATATCTAGTATAACTTTATTGAAAGAAGAAACATTAATGTTTGGCTATATTGACACAAAAATCAATCAAATCATGTTAGATGTGACAAGAAATAGGGAGCAAGATCCAAACCCGCTAGAAATTACTTATTTTCTGAGAAACGACATGTATTCAGGACAGAGCTGTATAAGTATGCAACAGAAACATAATAGCTGATTAAGGGAAAAGAAATTTAATTTTTTATGAAGTACGCTGGTAAACGAGCAAGTGGATGACCTGATGGTAATCATCGCCGCCCATGGATATTTGCTACACAACTTGTAAATGTAATTCCAGCTTTTAAGGAGGGAAATTTGGAAGAAGGAGGAGTGAGAAGAGAAGCGAAGTGGGAGGGGGAGAGAGTAAGGGAGGGGACGGAGGAAGTGGTAGGGAGAGGAGTGAGTGGGTTGGCCCACCGGCCACCTCAGTAAAAAAAAGTATAAATAGGTATCAAGTGCTAAAAGGATATATAATATTACTCACTTTTTTAAAGTGTAAGTGCTAACTGATTTCAAAGCTAGACTCTTTAGAGATTGATAAAATCGTAGAGACCAAACAATAAAGACCAAAACTAGTTAGAACAATTATTGATAATTTACAAAATTAGTGTTTAAACAGCTTTTATTGCGTCACAATCGAAGGATCACGCTTAATCAATATGTTAGTAGATAAACAATAATATTGTATGTTTTACAATAAAACAAAATGAAGCAATTGAACTTGTGTTCGTAATAAAATCCTTTCTCAAGTCTCCATTATTTTTTAATAACCTCTGCTTCGAAATATAAAGCAAAAATTGAAAAATAATAACTTACAAGAATATTCCTATAGCTGGAACCGCTAGCGCTGCGCTGATCAGGTAAAATGCACCGGCGAATGTTGATAACGTGCTGAGATAGACTTTACTGTAAACCGGTGAATAGATTACCGGAACCAGGGCTTCTGATATACTAATTAGAGAGCTGGTTTTCCCTGAAAAAAAAAAAAGTAAAAAATACCGTGTAGTACTCTGACATCTTTCGAATGTGTAGCCGTAGGACTTTTACAATATCAGCCCGAACCAAGACGTCATTGCCAGTTATTCCTACAAAGAAATGAGCGATTCCATTTGGATGGCTATGTTTTAGAGAAAAAATTGTAAGGAAGTATAACATCTAGGAGAATAAATAGGATGATGTTACTTTATTTGGTTACAAAAATACTAGTGTAGAGCAAAGAATAGGTTTGAACTGGCTGAAGTCCCTCATGCAGTCCTGGACTATTATGACAGGATGATTAATAAAGATTGCCCAACGTTTGTCACTTACTATTAGGAACCCAACTAGACTTTTTAATATGTTACACAAATAAAGCGTAGTGTAAAATAATCTATAAAGTAATTAAATAACGTGTAAATGAAAGTTCTGATAATTTAGAATTTCTTAAGTCACAGAAACACATAAACTGCCATACCTATTGTCATAACGATTTTCGACGTTTTTAAATTTAGCCAATTGTCCATTAGTCGATGTACTGCCTTTTATTTTCTCTTTTTAAATAACTTACGTGGAAACCAAATCATTGATTGTGTGAGATTTGACAAGCTCCGATGCATTCGCATTTGCTATGGCTTCATATATAATGCTACAAGTAGTCGTCCTACGTAATAAATAGGCATTACAAAACTAAAATGGAGCTGCCTCTCATGGAATATTTTAAAACAAAAGATTATAGAAATGTTGTCGTCACAATATGTCGCCGATTGTAATACATTATTTAACGATTATGTACACATATTGTTCATTGTATTTTCACTGTGTTCTAATTAAGAAAGGTTTTTTTACATGAATTTATATATATATATAAGATATATATCGTATATATCGTATATTTGACTGATAAATAAATTTAGTCATTAATATTTTAATCTAATAATATAGCTGCTATTATATAGCCGATAAGTAAAATGGGTTATTTATGGTTATAGTCATTAGGTTTTTCCAAAATGTTAGTCATTACGTTTTTTACAGGCTTTATTAATAAAATATTAATTATTTTATTAAATTTCTGACTTAATGCTGTAAAAGCCTACAAATCAGTCTAATACAAATATTGAAGTATATTTGTCAGAGAAATAGGAAAATATAATTAGGATCGACGTAAACTCTTGTATTTTTCCGACTCGGAAATTGGAGGAGAGATCATTATCTCTCCCTATAGCTTTTTCGCAGAATCAGCTTATTGGAGGCTACTTACTACTAACTAGCTTTGATATTATATTCGTTTCGATGACCATTTTGTCCTACAATTAAACTTTTTTTTTACAGATTAGGCTGATAAACGAGCACGCGGCTCACCTGATGGTTCTTTTTTTATGTACAAGGCTGACAAACGAGCAAGCGGCTCACCTGAAGTGATTACCGCCGCGCATGGACATTTGCAACAGAAGTTGCAACTGCGTTGCCAGCCCTTAAGGGGGAAATTTTTGAAAGAGGGAGGGATGAGGAGTGAGATTGATGGATTATGGGAGAGGGATTAAGGGAGAGGGATTAAGGGAGAGGGATTAAGGGAGAGGGATTAAGGGAGGAGGATAGAATGGGAGGGGATGGAAGGGGTTGGGCCACCGGCCACCTCACTCACCAGACGAAATGCGGAAGCAAAAACACTTCCACTTTACGCCGATTTCTTGTGAGGTCGTGGTACTTATCCGGTTCGAGCCGGCCCATTCAGCAGCGGGAACAACTTTTTCAAGAATTTTTAAAAAAGGGAAGAAGGAGGAGAGGGAGCGGAAGGTGATAAGGGATGGAGGAGTTAGGGAACTGAAAAAGGGGAAGGAAGGGGATGGGCCACCGACCACCTCACTCGCCGGAAGAAACGCGAAAACAAAAACACTTTCACTTTACGCCGATTTTCTGAGAGGTCGTGGTACTAATCCGGTTGGAGCCGGCCCATTCAGAAGCGTGGCTCCGTGGCTCTCCCACCGTAAAAACAAAACAAAACTTAAACCCTGACACATAAAAAGGACGTTAAAAGAAATAGACAATTTGTAAAGGACAAGTTTATTAACTTCTGTTCTATGATAAGGTTATGATTTCTTTTGAGTAAAAACTAAGGTCGAAACAGAACGAATACAGTTAACAGTATAAATTGGACGAGCAATTTTTTCATGATTAACAAAAGTTGATAAACTGTAACTAATTAAGTCTTCGCAGTAACCATCCGATGAAGGGATGTCTGTGTGGGTTTATCATAAATCTTTTTTATTTGATATCTCTATACGTAGTCAAAATGAACATTAGTGGCGCACGTGTAAGCGCTTGGACTACGGGTCTTTTAGAGACGGTTAAAAAGGATTAAAAAACGTTCGAGTCTTGAATATATTTTTCATAGTTTTAAATGTTTATATAGTTTTTTTTTGTTTTAAGTAATAAACTAAGCTAAAATGTTAAAATTAATAACTTTGTCCTAAAATATGCAGCGTCGAATTATTCCATAGATGGGACACACGTCACTCGTGCCTCTGAAGGCAGAAAACTATTTATTGCACGATAAATGATTGCACGGCGTAAATAACTTTTGAGTTGACTCTGGCGTTTGCATTGAATGACAGAACGGGTGGAATACTACACCGTCACTTGGCGACCATGTCATAGAATCGTCATCGTTCCTATTTGTATTGTGATTGCGAAGCTGTATGGCGGAGTGCGCTCGGAAGCTGATTATTGCTAGTTTCACGTTTGCTTGTGTCATGTAAACTGGCAGACAAATTGATTGACACACATAACATTTGACTTCAAGCAAACTCTATGACTTGTTTTGTTGTAAACATGGAAATGTTATTAGGTACACAACTCAAATATTTAACTGAATATATCAGTTGGCCAATTGCAAATTATTTGATATAATATTTTCTTATTATACCGCGAAGAAAATATTTATCTAACGTAGAACCTTTTCTTTTATTATTCAACTATTTATTCCCAATAAAATTCATAAATCACAAATCAATTACAATAAATTTATCAGTGGCAATCATGAAAAATTTCATCCTGTTGTCGTCAGTACAAGTAAGTGCTTTGGAAACAACAAAAATACATTAACGACTTTGTTCTTCTAGGATTTAAATTTATACTAGTAATGTGATATTATTATGTGTCATTGTGGAATAAATAAATGAAATGAAATCATGAAAAAACTTGGAGTTAAACACAACTCACCAACTTCATCTGTTTCCACCAATTTAGTTGCAATGGATCGTAGTGACGTCGCGCCGGCTGAGCTGAACATGTCCAAGACTGGCCCCAAGAAATACACAGTGCGGGTAGGCGCCATAGCGTAAACCACACTCGCTGCTATCCTACTAAGACATGCGAACGCTCCAATGATACTGTCTTCTATGTCCCATCTTTTGCTGAATAGGTAAAGAGTCACGAAGGAACCTATGGAAAATATTACTATTTGTTTCTTTTTTTCTTTTGAAGACAAATTGACGAGACGATCAAATCGTTCGCCTAAGGGCCACAGCCTGCCCATAATAACTTAACGCCACATAAAACCTGATTGGCACTGGGTTACTCTCGTCATCTAGAGATTTATATGTTATATCTCTATACCTATTACGCTGGTAACAATGCCTTTCAAATCGGAACATAGCGGGGATTACACATTGCTGCTTGATGGCAATGCAGTGGTACCCCCGGCGGACTGCAAAAACTTTTAACCACAAACAAAAGTCTCCTGACTTGATTACTATGTCATAGTGACAATCTTTTATTTTTATTCTATAAAAAATGCTTCTGTACGTTTAATAATGTACAATGAATAGATGACGTAAGACGTAATAGTAAGTTTATTACAATAAGTCAAAGAAAACATGAAATCCCACCTTTAGATTACCTTTAGGTGATATGAAAATATATATACACCGTGAAATGATGTAAGACTTTTCTAGATAAATGTTACCGTCAGCTCATACAAACGTTGCTTCCGTATAAGATAAGAGAATGTTAAGTCCTGCATCCGCTTTGGTCACGTCCTATACAAGTATCGAGAAAGAGACCGGTACAAGATAGTTGACTACTTTAATTTTCTTATAAAACTATACAGTTAATAAAAATATATCTTCATGAGGTTCCTATTAATTTTCTTAATTAGATTTGTACATCAAATATACCAACATATCTAAATCCATCACAACATTATCTTGTATTGCATTCTTGTCTTTTTCAAACAGTTTGATGGGTTCGTAATTGTAAACATTCGCACGCTGTCATAAATATTTAGCGTACAAATAATTTGTATTATTCGTAATCAGTTGATGTCTCATTTTGTTGTTGTTTGTATGAGCACAGCTTTCCTGCACTGTTGCTGTGACGATTTTATCATTCACAACAAAGATAATGTCGTTTATAAACAAGAATGCCGTATCGTAATGCAAATATCGTTAAGGAAATTTTTGTCTCATTATTAGAAGCCACTTTACAAAATGTGGAAATAATTGGTAACAGCAAACCGAGATAAAATTACATTTGTCGGTATCTTAGTTATCTATTGTGAATGATGATGCTCATTCGTTTGTGAAAGTGATTTCTTGTAAATTGCGATCTATTTATCACGATTGAAATCTCTCTCTATTGTGAATAATAATAAATACTATCTATCGTGATTAATTTGATGAATTGACGAATGAAACGAAAAAAAAGAAGGTACTATATAGTGAAGGTGGTATATGTATGAAGGTATAGATTACAAATGATGATTGATACCAATATATATCTACAATATCCGTCAACAAAAGAACTGCGAAGTATTAACTTTCAATACACATTGGCCTCGCAAGCTGGTAATACTGCATCGGATGTAAGACCTAATTTGTGCAAAACGCTTTCATTAAATTATATTACAAATGAAGAGACTATCTCCCAGACTCCATCTCATATATAAATTGAACGAATCTGTTTTACATAAAAATATCTCAATTTCCTTTTCTCGTACTAAACCAAACTGATCCTTACGTTGCACGCGAAGTTTGATATCTCATTTGAAAAAAGAGATAGAATACATTGTCAGTTTCATTAACCCCTTCCTTGACTATGCTGTAGTCGCGTAGAGGGTTCAAATTGACATTTTAATAGCAAAAAGCTGGCGTTTATATATCTTTTTTTTTTTAAATAACAATAACCCAGAAATTATTAATCATTGACATTTTTTTCTTAACAGACGTTGACTTAGACTTTTGGGCAGTTAATGCGAGGCTCTTTCTCATTCATTTCATAGTAATCTATAAGACATGTTTAGAAGAACATAATTAGAACATAAATGATGATAAGTATTACAAGACGAGGTATCATTTGAAGTTAAACTTTGAGGAAAACGAATTAACCGCACGTGGAGTATTTACAGCATTAATTAAATATAGATAAATAGAGACGGAGAGATTGTAAGTAATTCTGTAAAGCATAAAGTCGAAGAAAGGAAAAAATTAGACAGGATTCTCTTTCTGGTGTAATTAGTTGCGTCAAAAAGTGGTTTTTATATTATTAATCTTTATTGGTTACTACATTTATTATTGCTGTAATTTCAAGCTAAAGATCGGATGATTGAAACTATTACAAATCTTTACTCGTTTTACTGGAATTATTGTTTGCAGTCAAAAGTTAAATTGACGTCGAGTATAAATGCTTAAAGCATTGTTAGCGCAGGACAAATATATCGGGAAAATGCGGTAAAATGTAACAAAGCCAGCTTGTGTGAGCACATGTAATGTGATCTCTTAATTCTCATGCTAAAATAATGGAGATTTATATAGCGTAAATGTCTCCTAAAGACATTGGCCGCTGACAAAACTTGTTGTTTTCATGTCGTTCTTATTTACTTTGCTGTTTTTCTTTCTTATTCCAAGCTAAATAAATAATTTCTGTAATAACATAAAGCGTGAGTAATAAATTGCAACTACAAATCATGGTACGACAACTTTGTGCGGTAAGACTAATTCCACTCAGTTCTCACATAGTGTATTGCTTTTATTAAAAAAGTTTCTTAACATCGAATACCAAAAACAACAAAATGTGTTTTCGAGTTAAGTGATTTTATTAATTTAAAAATAAAAAAAAAAAATATGTTGATAGGGCTTTTGCAGAGTCCGCATCAACATCAATTGATTGTTGGTAAGAAAAATGTTTTAACGTCATTACTATGCATAGAGAAGCCATTATATTCGTGGGTCATAAGTGCAACACTGACTAAAGCAACTTGAGTGCTGATAAGAATAATAGATATAATTCTTGATACTACATACACAGATATAATACTTGATTGTATTGTATCTTACATGAAAAAAAAATGTAGTGAATTTCTCTGTCCCACTATAAAAAAAAAATAATTTCCAGTATTTATAACGTGTACATTCTGTCTTCACTTACAAAGGCTTATATCAAATAATTCTGTAAGGCGAATGTTAACTTGAACAGTAGAAGTGACAACATAGATTTAGTAAAGATAATAAAAAACATAGACACAAAAAAACAACAAAAAGGGAAAGACAATAAAAAAATACTCACCAACACTGCCAACGAGTACGGAGTATGTGAGGAACAAACTGTAGTCGATTTCGGTGAATTTGAACCTGTACCGTGTGAACCAGTAGGTCATCTGCGCCTCACCTTTATCCCAAATAACACATCTATTAGTCAAGCATCCGAGCCGATGAGCGTCGGCAATCTGTAAACATTACTTTAAATAGGCTCTACTTTACTGCAGCAGCCCGCCTCTAAAAATGCCCTTTCTCTAGGAGATATAGTGAAGTGAATAGCAATATAGATCAGTCGAGCGCCTGATGATAATCAACATTTCCCATAACAACACATTACCATACGGAAACTGTTTTACCCTGCGCTGTGGTCGTTATCCAGATATAAGGTGTTATATCCCTAGCCGCAGAAATCAACCGCCTTGCCCTTCAAACCGGATCATGGCAATGCTGCACATTAGTGTTTGGCAGTAGAACTAACTGGCAGTGTAATGATTCCACCCCAGGCGGACTGTGCGAAGAAGTTCTGCCGCTTAAAAGCACGACTAAAGACGTATACGTTTGGTAAGTACGTAGTAAAGATAATAGGAAAAGAGAGTAGCGTAAGTCACTCGTATTTGACCTCCATTATGTTAAGCGCCTTAGCGTTGATCAATAAGCAATGATGCAATGGTGTAATTGTACTTAATAGTAAAACCATGAAAGCTTACTCGAATGAATTAAGCATCGTCTTATCAAAGTAGTCTAAATATATTTGAATAGTTTTGGTTTTCTCTTTTTGAGACTGTTATTAGCGGATTCAGCTACGAAACATCGGGAAATTGTATCTCCTTCGATTTTCTTATCTACATAGTCGTAAGTACATTATGAATATACAATTTTGCTGCAAAACGCATACGGTTTATTTTGTTTTACGAATGAATATGACAATAATTTTTAGTAAAAAGTCCATAGTTTTGGAAGTAAAGTTCTCTTTAAAATACTTTCATAAATGAAAGAGTTAAAATTCTTTAGTTACAAAGAAACATACGTGTTGGATAAAATCTGTAACGCTGCCTGCCAGAGATTGCTATTATTTAAATAGGGTGTAAGCTACACATAAGGTAAAAACAATTCATATTATATTGTCATTATTGAATTTCTTAAACATTGTCAGAACAACATTGTTTAAGGTGTTCAAATTGATAAACTAGCAGTTAACAGCCCGTGACTCGGAATCCTTGAGTAGCAGACTAGTACGGTCGACACGTTATTGTCCGTAAAGAGTGTATAGACTTATAAATAATGTGGATTTATGATAAGTAAACTGGGACACATTATGGTTATCTACTGGACCTATTAAATACCAGAAAAACTAACGTTGGATGATCGTGACCGCACTACATAATTATTATATTACTAACAGATATAACTTTAGTTGCAAATAATAATTATTATATTATCTTATAATCCAATGAGCATGATGGCAACATCCAAGAATTGTTTATAAATTGTTTCAATTTTATATGTAGAAGCATGTATTAATAAGGCGTTCTTATTTCCATATTGCTTATAAGATTAATATTTATTTTTAAAAATTGATTTACAAATTACAGTGTATAATAATAATAAAAATAATAATAATAATAAAAAGAAGTCAAGCTGACAGTTATGTCGAATTACGTCACATGTATAAATGAGGAAATTTGTTTCATCTGTATTTTGAAAATCTCTTTACTATTTTATTTTTTATCGAGTATTTTGTAGTTTCCAGCATTCGATGACTTCGTTTTAAGTTATCCAAACAAAGTCGACAATTTTTGACTACAGACTTGCCTGTTGGTGTAGTAGTTAGTGCATTTAAAAATAATATAATAAGCATGAAAATCAATCGTCTGTTTATGGCTGTGCCTAGTTATGGAACAGACGGCTGTGTGTGAAGTGTCCAGTTATTTATATATTTCTTAAAACAAATAACTCTATTTTATGTATTTAATTGGAAACTCAATTCATTTTACGAATGCCAGAAAAAAGAATACTAAAGCAATGGGCTTTATAACGATCTGCACCACACCCATCAAGTGATCTTTTCCATAAAATTTGGCAACTACATAAGAATAAAAAAACTATAAAAATTAAAGGGGCTGCCTAAGAAATGGAATCCAACTGATTATATTGCGTTCAACACCTATTTTGTTTCTTCTTCGATAATTTATTTTGTAATCAATAGATTATATATAATATTTAATAAAATATATAATATAAAAAGTAAATAGGCATTAAACCCAATAGGAATAAATAAGAGTATTTAGACACATTATACAAATACGTTGGATTTCGCCGTGCGTGGTTCAGTTACATACCTCATATATTTATCTTGTGCAGTACGTAAACAAATAACTTGTTTGTAGTTTTTTTAGGCTTCTACCAAGGAACCGGCCGCACACCATTTATGAATTTTAAAACTTTGCTCTAACACCAAATTAAAGTTCATCACTTACAAAAATAGAATTATTAAAAAAAGAACCTACAGTAAATTACTGTCGAAAATCATAAACGTGACGTCACCAACAAAGGCCGTGGCATCATGTGCATTTTGGCTATAGTTTTTGAGCTCACGTATATAATTATAAAATATAAATATAAAAATATAAGTATATAATTTTTTGTTAACAAAACGCCACCACCTCAAAAAAGACTAATAGTAACAAATCACTTTCAACGATTTATTGAATACTATATCGGGGCGGCTTGACAAGGGTTGATTTTGATTTCACATATTTTTTTCCTTTTCTCTACAATTTTCAAAAGAAAAAGTAAACTATGTTACTTTTCATCAAATATGCAATATCTCAGCAAGAAATGTGCATTAAATAAGGATGACAAGCACTGTTTCCGATTTATAATATTCAGTAATTCTTACAAATATTAACAAAAGTAAAAAATAAGTAACTAATATCTGTAATATTCATTCGACCGATTCCGGCTACGGTGATCTACAAGGTCAGCCTGCTGCGCAGGATATATTATAGTGCACAAGCGTTTGCGCAAACACAGGTGCATTCACTCTTCCTTTACTCTTATAACTCGATTGGAGCGATAACCGACACGACCGGAGAGCGATCAGGTGCAGAGGCGGTGACCTAAACTAACCTCCTAATAACAATTCCTTCAAGTTACCGCTAGATGGCGTCGCCGAAAAGCTGGGACCGACTTTTTACATCTTATCTTATCTTATCTTAACTGACGTTGACGCTTTTAGCCTATGCGGCTCTGTAAAGCTTCATCGGATCG
>DWHO01002790.1:0-12824 GCA_018247575.1 Eurytides lysithous rurik
AGAGTTCGCCTTCGAGCACGGCGAAACACCCACACCGCGTACACTAGATTCACCCGGGTCACGGGGCGGTTCTCACCACCTCCCGTTCCGATTGCCAATCAACAGTCGACAGTCGCGGCCCTGGCCCGTACACCGGACCCCGACTGTCCGTAGCCGACAGTCCCCGAATTAATTTTATAAGTTAAAATTTTGACACAACACGTTTGTCCTCGTGCGTGACCCCGCAGGACGTGGGGTCTATCCAATACGTGGAAACTAGCATTTCCACGGATTCGGCGATCCGATGAAGTTTTATAAAGCCGCATAGGATAAAAGCATCAACGTCAGTCCAGGTAAGATAAGATAAGATTATCATATTTTATTACATTGTTCTCTTTTTTAACCTAACCTTTAAAACACTTTGACTCCTAATATTCAAAAATTTAATTTACTGTGTAGTTAGAGGCATGCAACTCCTTGGCTTTAAATGTTTTAGTCATTCGCAATTCAAAAACTGTCTTGAGCTTTGCTTATAAAAGAAGAGCTATACCACCCTCCATAATTAACTATTGCAGTCTGTCTCTTACAGAGGGCACAGGGAGATATGGCAGAGAACACTTAACTGCCGATCTGCTGCATGTCAAGTTGGTTCTGGTTCAGAACACGCCCCAAGTCAACATGTCGTGTGTTAGAGAAGTTATAGTTTGAAGAATATTCTTCAAACTATCGAAGAATAGGCACTTTTTACAGTTTGTCAATTGTAAAGACCCTGTATATGATTCAGGCGTATCCAAGGTCAAATATGAATGTATGTCTCTCTTAAAGTTCAAATTAAAAGACCGATAGTAAAGATAACTAAAGAGCACATAGCTCATGTGTGGCGTCGCCTGTTAAGAAGTCTTCATTTTGAGAAAACTTTATAAATCCAACGAAATTACAAATGCAATACTAAGTTTGATAGACTTTATGGCAAATAGACGTTACAATTTGTTTTAACGTGTCAGGCGAGGGTGTGACGACACTAAAAGAATTTTTATAGAATATATACATATATATAAACATGTTCTCCCGTAACGGGTGATCCATGATTCCACAAACATTATTGACAAAGAAAATTATATGTTCAATGTTAATATCTACGTATGGCCCATTTTATGTGACAATAATGTGTTAATTTTAATTAGATAACTGACTCTTTATAGTAAATACTTAGATTCTATTTATCTAGAGGACATCAAACCAACGTATTTGATCTGGACTTGAAAATATTGCTTAAAGGAAACACAAGGCTATAATAAATCAGGAACTTTATTTAAGCTATATATACAAAAATACAAATATCTGAAAATAGACATTAACTAATCTAGCATAGCTTTAACAACCAAAACGAGGTTTAGACATAGCTGAGCCCGAATATCATCCCAACGACAATCACCCTTAATGCATTGGCTTGAAGTTCATTTTTGCATGTGCTTCAGGCTCTGCTATCTCTAAGAAAAATCTATGTGAAAAGGTTTACCTTCCCAACACCCCTTTTTGACCTTTTTGGATCTTTTTGACGAAAAGCTGCAAACACAATCCATTATATAGTCTGATATGTCAACTATAATAAAATCAAGGAGATTAAAGTAAAAAAGGGACTGTAAAAATAATATCACTCAATACATTCAAATACATGGGATATATATGTTTGTCGTATACAACGAAAACGTTACTCGAGTATGTGGATATTATCTTATATAATACGGGGAATATCTCTATAGATCTTGCGTTAAACAATAAACTCATCCTATGGTTGTGTACTGGAGAGCAAGCAGTAATGAATTTGTTACATAGGAAGCAATATAAAACGAGATAAAGTGAAATAATTTTATATAGTTTTAAGAATTTTCAGAACATTTACATATACAGTAATCCCCCTATAACGCGGTACTCTTATAACGCATTTTCATAATATACGGGAATACTCCTACAACACGTTTTCATATAACGCGGAACCAATCTACCGTGTTATAGGGGGGATTACTGTAATAATTATTTATAATAATTAATTATAAAACAGAATAGCTGTTAATTTGCTCAGATCATGAATAGAGTGATGAATCGAACATGAGTTTAATGTGTCGATATAAATAAAAATAAATTGCAATCCATTACGCTGTAAGCTTTTGGACATTACGCTTAATACTTTATATATTGTTTTAAAAACTGTTCAGTTATCGCCGCATACTTCATTTTTAATCATATTGAATATTTGTCTTAATAAATTTCGTCCGTCGCTTTACGTGCGTTAATTACAATATAATGATTTTTTCTATTTATGCGAATACTACATATTGTTAAAATGCACTTATTACGGATTTTATTGCGCTTTATATTGATTTTTAAATTTCCGGGAATTCAGTTCTTTGGAATGGAAGTGTAAGAAGTTCGCGAGCACAAGCTAATGTAAGTAATGTAAATGCAAGGCCGTCCGTATTAAGGCATTCTGTGATTCTCAACTCAGTCTAACGTCAGCTTCGGCCGCTCCCAGCCGAATGGCCCCGGCTCAGGCCCTCAACTTACTTTCATTTCGGAAACTCGACCACGATGGAATGTCTCCATCGGCCTGGTCCGAGGCCAATTGGCAAACGCTACAACTAATCTACATCAGTCTTTGATTACGGAAAGACGGTTATAAAATCCTCGCACACTGCGACGGCGGCGGCAGAGAGGCTACAGCGGTATTTTGAGACATCGAGGAATGTATCGAACGTCCGACAGTTTGGAGACACCGGGAGTCAGGTCTCAAAATGCTTGTAGATGCTGGTGACGTAGGCCATGACTTGCTGCCAGTCGGGGCGCTCCTGCTGGATCATGTCCTGGATGTTCTGCGGGCAGAAGAGGGAGGAGGTGAGCGTCGTGGGCGGGGAGAGTGAGAAGAGAGAGAGCGTGAGAGAGAGAGAGAGGTAGAGACCGACCAGGGTGGTGGGGATGCCGGCGGCCTCCGCGGCGGCGAAGGCCAGCGCGAAGTTGGTGCGCTTGTCGTGCGGCGTGAGGCCGGCGTAGGGCACGCGCCCCTCGCCCACGTACGAGTGCAGCAGCGCGCACAGCGCCAGCCCGTCGTTCCACGACGAGCTGCAGCGATACCAACGGCGCATCAGACGCTTTGCCTCGATCGAACTACGCAAGTCTATTCGACGAAATGCAACATCTCCGACGACCAAGGGTTCATTTGACACGATTACCATTAGTTGAATTAATTTTAACAAGAAAAACAGTATATCCTGCTTTCCATAATAAATTGAAATGTCATAAGTAGACCAAATATTAGCGAGACTAACCTGAAGTTCGTAATGTCAATATTGTTGTAACCCATGGTCTTTTGCTGACACCACTTGAGCAAGGCGTTCCGCTTCGAGCCGCCGTTCTTCACCTGCAGCGCATTCAGAGGGTCCTTCCTTTCGCCTAAAGTAGAGATTCCAGCAAAATTACACAGCACACTGATAGATCTCCATGTTATGTTATAATTCCCCGATCGAGATATCAATTGAAAATCCCTTTTCGCTTTATGATAATGCATTCCACTCATGGATAAGCCTACTGTTTCCGCTCTCTCGGTCCCATTTTTTTCCAGAATATGAAGTGAAGTCAAACAATTCGTACGCTTAATAGTGAGCGACACTTCTGCCCGAGTCAAAGTCAAAGCTCTTTATTCAAAATGGGATTGGTTTACAATAACTTGTTGACGCCTATTGATTCTTCTATCTGTTCGGGAAAAAATGCTTAGTCCTGAGAAGAGCAGGCGAAAGAAACTCAGCGGGACCCTTTATTTTAAAAAAAAATTACGTTGCATCTTGACATAGCCTGCCGGCGATCACATCATTACCATGGTGTGTACTATCTTCAATGAAATCATTTTCTATGTTCACACAAACGTGCTTTGACAATTTTTTTTAATTTACCAACAGGAGCTTTCTGAACGTTTTCTGGAATCCTATTGTAAAAACGTTGCTCATAAAATTATTGACTCGTTGTAAACGAGTCGCAGGTAAGACAAATTTGTTTTTGATCCTAGTGTTAATGTAATGCACGTCACACTTCCTGTGAAAGTCGTTAATATTGTTGTGAACGTACATAACATTTTCATACACGTATTGAGAAGCGACAAAGAGTGCTTGTCACTGCGCTGCACTTTCAACCATTTTTTAAGATCTTTATGGCTGGTTATTATGCAGGCAACACTGCCTTTTATACCGGAACACAGCTCTGCTTACCCATTACAGCCAAACGGGCGAATAATTACCATTACCGTGGTACCACCCAAGGTGGACCCTGCAAGAGCCCTACCATTTTTCCTTTTACTTATAAGACCCCTATGAAGGAGGCCAAGGGGAGTTTGAGCCATACTGTTAGTGGGAGTGAGAAGCGAGAAGGGGCACTCACAGATGTCGCCGTAGCTGTTCCGGCGCACGAAGGACTCCATGGCCTTCTGCTGCAGGCTGGCCAGCGCGCGCTCCTCGTCCGGCACGTTGGTGGCGGCCGGCGGCTCTGCGGCACCACCACACGCTTACCACACACGCGCGCACCACCCCCACCCCCACCACCACATTTCCCATTAACTTAAATACTCTCCAAGCAGTAGCGGTTCCATTGTTAAAAGGGCATCGTTGTGTACGTTATTCTTTATAAAGAATAATACATAGAAATGTGACCGATTTTCTATGTTTTCTTTCAATGATAATTAAAAATGTTTCGCGGTCATGAAGAGAGTGGATAGTTGCGGGTAGTGATAGTGACGGCGTCGATAAATCAAATGTTTTGCATACACGTATTAGTGAATTATTAGAAATTATTAAGCAGGAGGGACTGAATGTCTATTAACAGATTTAATATTTTTCTAAACCAGTGTAATTAAATCAATAAGAATAAAAGCAATCAATCATATTCTGATACACGTATATATTAAAATTAATATCACTATTTTTCTTTTTCAAATAAACACTTGTACTATACAAATAGTTAACAGTAATACTTAATGTTAAAATACGACAAGCCAGCGGTGAAAATTTACACAACGCAAAGTGTCAAACATTCAATAAAAAGGGAAGTAAGATAGGGAAAGACATTGAGTCGCAAAGAACTGTATCTGTATATAAAGATGCAGTAGAAGGCCAAACATTCGGTGAAATAATTTACGGATAGATGATATTATTGTTGTTGCAAGTGAGAGAGAGAAATTAGGTACAGGCACACTGACAAAAGGTTAGAATTTGTTCGCGGGGGGCCCTCTAGGCGCCCGTGTCATGCCGCCATGCTGGAATCAAAACAGAAGCGTCTACTGCATGCGTTGCTTTATACAGAGTGAGTGTCCTGAATAATAAGTGTTTTTACGTGTTAAATTAGCATAAGATCATGCGATGTTAGCATTCTTAACGAAACGAAATAAAGTAACAAAAGAGAACTACATATGACAGACTCACTGAGAAATTAACAAAAAAAGTCAGACAACACAATAAATTCGAATGAATGCTGCGAGAGAAATCGTTCGCAAGAGACTTCTTTTCTTTTGCCAAAGCTCATTTCATGTCATCGACGACGTTTGAAAAATTCGTACTATAATATAATATAAATAGAAAGTAACAGATGATGAATGTATGTACACGCGTGTGTGTTTGTGTGTGCGTGGCATGCACTGAAGGTAGTCTGTAGTACTGACCTTGTGGCGGCTGTGGCGGGCGCGAGGCTCGCGGCGCCGGCGGCTTGGCGGCGAGCGAGGTCTCCTCGCCACCAGCCCCTCCTCCCCCTCCCGCGCCTCCTCCTGCCCCACCCGCAGCCCCTGCGCCTCCCGCCACGGCTCCTCCACCGTTCGCAGCCTGTTTAGTTACAATTCATATAACAAAACACAAATGCTTCCTGGCCTCTCCGAGTCTCAGTCATAGTCCTAGTAGGACGAGCCTACTCAATCTTTTTACTAAAATAATAACCAATATAAAACATATAGCCAATTGCCGATTATCGAGTAAGATTAAAATGACACAACATTAGAAAATAAAGGCACTAAACAAGATATGGCAATAAGCGTGTTGTGTGCGCAGTGCCTAACAGCAATGAACCAAATATAGCGAGTGCAGAACAGACCTGGGGCCAGTCGCAGGTGGCGGCCGGCGCCTGCTTGGCCGCCTTGGCCGCGTTCTCTATGCTCTCGATCAGCGACTTCACCGACAGGCGCGAGTCCTGCCGGCTCACCCCTGAAAACGGCACAACCACACTCCTTCCAATTTGAACTACAAAAGGACATTTAGGTGACGATGATGCACTGAATCGCAGGGTGACATTGGAAAATTGAACAGCATAAACTATTAGGTTGGATTTGAATGAAAAGGGCACAATAATACACATAGGCACTTTACTTTTGAACAGGTAAGCATTTTATATAAAAGCCCTCGCAACGTTTTTTGAAACTCGGTCATCGTTCAACCAAGAATTTATTTTTGTTATCACATTCGTAAATATTTAAGGCATGATACAAGACAAAAGTAGTATACTGTAGATTAATTATGTATTTTAAGTGAGCTAATGTTCCATGTAAAATCTGACAACGTACAATTCTATATAAATATAATCAATATTATTTTCAAGCAAATATGTTCAGTCTCATACTAATAGTAACTCTAAAAATCATCGAATACGTTAAAAACATTATGAAACCGGCTAGACCATTTTTTCGGTACAGAGCCACGCAGCTGCCTCCGCTGCTGAGCGGGCTGTCTCGAAACGGATATGTACCACGACCTCACAGAAACGAGTCGGCGTAGAGTGGAAGTGTTTTTGCTTCTACGTTTCCCGATCATTCTTCCTTCTCTCACTTCCCTCCCTATATCTGACTTTATCCTCCCTCCTGCATCCTTCTGCCCCGCCCTCCCTCACTCTCACCCTCTTTCAAAAATTCCTTCCCTTAACGGCTGACAACGCATTGGCGCGTTCTGTAATGTTGCAGATGTCCGTGGGCGGCGGCGATCACAGACCTGGTAAGGTGAGACATCTGCACGTTTGTCAACCTACTCCATAAAAAAAAACCACGAAAGGTGGGGTTGTGAGACCGACCTTTGGTGCGGCGGTGCGAGGCGGCGGTGGCCATGATGTCCTGCAGGGAGGCGCTGCTCAGCAGCGGCGGCGGCGGCGTCTCCTCGGAGCGCGGCGGGATCGCTGCACCCCAACCAGCTCACTTTAGTGCTCGTCACAACCAACGGCCACTCGGGGATAATCTACTAGCGAAGTTCCAACTGGGGAACTGACTACTAGACTACCGTATTGCCCACTAGGAGCGGGGTCGGAACGTGATGTTAAAATTGATCCCGATGTTTGATGCAAGTTTTATACTCTTAGCATATTTAAACTCGCACATGTTTTTGATTCGATATAAGTAAAATATTAGAAAACTAAAGCATGTTGTGTGCGTTTGTAGGAAAAAGGAAAAATTGTACCTTTGGTTCATTCCATTCAAGTAGAAATCTAAATGTCCACTCTACGCACTTAATTTTTATTACAATGTAACGATGGCATTGTCTTGTAGACCACAACCTGAAAAGAGTACCTCCACCCCATGAAAATTACCTAGCTTACCACACCTCACCCAAATGTTACTAATTACGTGATATACGTTAAGATGTACCAATATACATATTACTGAAAAATAAATGTACTCAGATATAAATAAGTGCGAACAACTATTTGAATGACATGTACAAAGTGGAACCAATAGCCTAGTGTCAAATCGAGCACCACCACCGACGAAAGCCATGCCCACACAGAGACGACACACAGTGCGCGAACAGACGCGTTCGCAGTTATTGACAGAGCTCACACGGGACGCTTAGTTGATGACACAAAGAAGCCTAACTTACGTAGGGGTCTCGGAGGCGGGGGATCGTTCAGTGACCTTATCGGGTGGGACAGGCGCTTGTGCTCCAGCGTCTTCCAGTGATAGGTCCTCGCCTCGCGGGGCAGCGATCCCATCTCCACTTTAGGCCCTTGTTGGTCTTGCAGCGATAGCTTTCTTAACCGAACCTCGTCTAACTTAAGCGCCTCCGCTTTCTGTGCTCCCTCCTCTACAATATCCCCTACTGAAGAATCGTTATGTTTCTTTATCAAATCTTTTGCACTCGGTGATCTTGACAGAGTTATCACTGATTTCGTGATACTCGCCATATCCTTGGCTATGGCTGACGTATCTCCGGCCATGATGGATGGACGTTTTGATTCTTGTTTCTTTGGTCTCTTAGGTCTTCTCGGTACTTTTAGTATCTCTTCTCTACTAACTACGGAAAAATCATTTGCTGCCACTACACGACTAGATAGTTTCTCTTCGTCAGCTACATTTTTACCCTGTTTAGTTATGGAGGTTATCGGTTGTCCGATCTCCTCATAGTAGTTTTCCTGTTCGGATTCCTTTCGTTTAACTATAGAAGAAACAACAGGAATCGTATTGCCAGAGGTCTTGGCTTCAGTTTTATCTGATGACACCTGAGCATTGGATTTTTTTACCTGAAGTCTCTTGGGAATGGAAGGAGTGTTCTCCATTGGTTGATAATAATTATTATCAATCAACCATTCGGGTGTTTTTGACACCTTGCTTAAATTATTCTTTGGCGTGTTCACTGTTTGCGACGTTTTTTTTGCGTTAAGTAAACTTGGTCCTGTTAAAGTTTCGCTATAAGATCCCCAAGACAGAAACGGTATTTTTTTGGTTTTGATGTTTTTTTGATAAATTCCTTTCTTTTTAGGACTATCCGCTCTTTGTAATTTATCACATTCGACATCATCCGAAACAACGACTTGATCAATGTCATCATAGTACACTGTGCCTATAGTAGGTTCATTGGTTTGTAGAACAGTTTCGTTGACTGCATTTGGCTTAAAGAAAATTGGTTGTATTAACACTGGACTGATAATTATAGGCGATGTCTTTCCATCTGACAGTTCGATATTAGCTTTTACGATATTAATTGGCGCCAAAAAGGTTTTTACCATATTATCAGCTACTTTTTGACTACTCGGTAGGCTCGACGATTGATTAAAATTTGCAATCGAATTTGATACCGGTTCATCGTCTTCATTTAAAGTGTTAATCTTTAAACGATAGCTGACATCGTCAGGAAGTATCGCTGATTCCTTCTTATCGGTATCAATAGTTAATTTAGTTGGATCCAGCACTGAGCTTTGTACATTTTCTAAATTATCGTTGTTAATATTGCTCTCAGGCAGCGTTGTTGTTTTATCATTCGGATAATCCTCTTTAATTCTTTCATTTTGATTTTTACTTTCTGATACTATTTTCTTAATACTACTGGGTGAAACTAAATTTAACTCACTCATATTTTTTTCGTTACTTATGACAGTATTAGTATCGTCTGTACTTTCTAAATGGTTTAAAAACTTTCGGGCCATTGATCTTTCAATATCAGTATTGCTTTTATTTTCACCAAGGATCCGGTTTATAGCGGCTTTGAAAGTTAATTTTAATTCCTCGTTTACCTTCTTCAAATCATTTTCTACTTTGTCATCCAATATAACCTTGCCTGCCTTTTCTTGTAGCGAATTATTTAAGAATTCATTTGAAAAACTACTATTTACAACCCGTGAATATGCCAAAGGTGACATTGATTTTGCTTCAACGATGCCTTCTTGATCTTCAATTTGGTCTTTGTCGATCAACGGTAACAAATCAGAATTAATTTTTAAATTTCTACTGAGTTTTTGATAGTTCATATGATTCTTTTCTACTTCTGAAATATCATTATTATTTTTTTCTATAGAAAGTGGAAGAAAAACACTATCAGAGCTATTAGTGTAGAGCGATATATCACTGAAATTATGGCTTCCTAAAAACTCTATACTAGTAGCCTCTATAATATTTTCTTTGAAGTCATTTGTAATAATATTATCCATACTAAATGACTTTGGCATGCCTTTGTACCATCCGGATAGATCCGTACTAAAAATAGTTTTATTTCTAGGTTTTAAATTAATATCACTTGATAATGACTTACAATATAACTTATAACTATTCCCATTCAGATCTATATCGTTTGAACAATCTAAAGCGTCCTGTCTGCTAAGCTTTTGCTCGCAAAAATCAACAGCATCTTGCCTCAACAACTCTTTGATTCCAAAGGGAGGTAGGACTTTTCCTTCTGACAACTCATTGTTGTTATTCTCATTTGCATCGAGGTATTCGCTTTTGTTGCTAAAATCATCATTTGTCTCGCCTGTAGTTACATTTTCGATGTCCAGTCTAAAAGGTTCTGTTAAACTTTTGTCGTCGTGCGATTGCATGTCGGAAGCACTACGTTTGAAAAATGCCTGCTCTATTATACTGGCATTTTTCGATGGCGGATCGGACACGCTATTGACCCTGGACAAATATCGAGTTCTTATGTTTCGAAATATATTTTTTGACGAGCTGTCGCTTTGCGAATCACTATTATCATAGTCTTTTGAAAAATGCCTCTCATCGTCAGAACAATTCTGAGCGCTATCTGATGATTCTGATCTGTTAACACCTGTTTTGAGGTACATGAAATTATGATTAGACATGTCTTATTACAAATATGTACACAATACAATTGATGGCGTTTTTCTGTTATATCTATGATTATGGCTAGTTCTGAAGCACTAAACATGTAATTAGTTCAGCATGATTATGCGTTAATATCTCAAGAGATGTTTGGTAAGTTTTATCCTAATTTATACCATGCAGTTCTGGAAGACGTTGTAAGAAAATGATTCTCATACTAACTTTCATTCGCAATAATACCTAATCATAGCAAAATAGATCAGTATAAAAGCCGATAAGTAATAATTACTCCCTCAAAAAAAAAAACTCATTCATAAACTACTGAAATCATTATACAAACTCTATCATGCAATAATTACTAGCGAAAACACTTTACACTCATGACATTCGGGTGGTTACCTTTCAGAGAATGAATTTGATCCTCTAAGAGCCGTATGCGATCCCTAGCTACTTTGTTTTCCGAGACGAGTCGCTCGAGTTCCCTTTGAGCCTCCGTCTTGAAATCGTTCGCAACACGAACTGTCATGAGAAGATCGCTTTGGAATTGCTTCCACTCTGCTTCCTATAAATGAAACGAAAATATTTAAGATTATCTCACTTGACTTAGAATCGCCGAAGTTAATACTGGTCTAACGTATACATGTAGTAGATACACACCATTTGATAAATTTCAAGGCTTTGCTACTACCGCTGAGTTTCTTTCGCCTGTTCTTCTCAGGTATGAGGCATTTTTTTTCCGAACAGGTGGTAGAATCATTTGACTTCTAAAAGCGATTGTAAACCAATCCAATTTTGAATAAAGAGTTTTGACTTTGACTTTGACAAAGAATTTCTCAGTTTTCTCAAAAGAAAAAAATAATTTTTCAGTTTAGCTAAAATTTTGGGAAGATTCTTAGGCATGTTACAAATGCTGTTAATAGACTTCTACGGATGTTTGCTTTGTTATTTTGTTTTAATAAATACATGACCACAAAGTGTTCGAAACGTCGTAAAAACAGAATTTAAAATCAAATGAAACACGACACAATCCGTAAATCAGTTTCAATTTAACATTGTGTAGTATTCGCGTCAATATCTTGTATTTACATTCTATCATTATTGTCAGGTTGTCTTAATAATTTACAGCGTATCAAATCGAACCATAGCTCTTCGCATATACTCTTCATAGCATTTTTCATAAATTAAATTATAAGCAGACTCAAAAGGAAGCTCTAGTGATTTATGCAAATGCAAAGGCACTTTTTATATAGCAGGTGGTGTGGGCATCGGTCAGTACCGATGGAACTTACATCGCGATCCCTGTCGCGGGTGAGCTGCGCGTTGCGCGCTCTGGCCTCCTGCAGCTGGCGCTCCAGCTCGGCGGCCCTGGCCAGCGCCTCCCCCGCGCGCGACATCAGCGACAGCTTCTCGTCCGACGCCACTTGCACCTGCAACAACGCCGATGGAGCCATTCCTGCGCCTCATCACTCCCCGATCGTTTCGAATATTCCCACCACCTACGTGATACATGCTATGTGATATATAGACCTTTATTGCTTATTATGGATTAGGCTGACAAACAAGCAAGCGGCTCACTTAGTGGTAGCCGCCGCCCATGGACATTCGCAGCATTACAAAACTAACAAATGCGTTACCAGCCTATAAGAGGGATTTTTGAAAGAGGGAGAGGAGAGAAGGTGCAGAAGAAAGGAGGAGATGGAAGAACACATAACAACACAGAAGGGAGTGAGAGAGGGACGAAAGGGAGGGAAAGGAGTGGGCCACCAGCCACCTCACTCACCGGTCGAAACGTGGAAGCAAAAACCCTTCTACTTTACGCCGATTTATTGTGAGGTCGTGGTACTTATCCGGTTCGAGCCGGGAGCAGCAGCGTGGCTCTACCACCGATGAAGGTTGTCAACGCAACTTTTTAAGTCATTTAATGTGATAGCAGAAGTTTTTGATCGGTTATATTACGTATTCCCTCTATTAACCTGTATCTGCAGCTCGGAAATGTTCTCCTGCAGGGTCTTCACTTCGCCTTGTAAGGCGGCTTTCTCCTGTCGCAATTGTTCCAGTTGGAACTCCAGCTCGGAGATGGTGGACTTAGCGTTGTTCCGCGACACCTGCCAACATATTTTTGTTCAGGCTCTCCGATGGGAGCGAGGCGAGGGTGGCAAAGAAAAGGAGCAACACACACCAGGGCGTCGTCGTGCAGGCGGCGCGCGTCGTCATGCGCACGGTCCAGCTGGCGCTGGGCGTGGGCTAGGCGCTCGGCCAGCGCGTGGGCCCTGGCTGCCGCCGCGTC
>DWHO01002791.1:0-12823 GCA_018247575.1 Eurytides lysithous rurik
AAACCGACCTCTTAATAACGACTTCTCTAAGCCACCGCTAAATGGCGTCGACAAGAAGCCGGGATCGACTTTTTACATGCCCATCCGACGCATGGATCTTCTTACTTTTCAGGCAATCAAACAAATAATTAAAAGGGTGATCGGCACGTAATGCCCTAATCCAACTAAGAAACAACAACACAAAGTTATTGTCCTCCCCGGATTCGAACCCACGACCTCCGTTTTGTAAAGCGCGGGCCTATTCCGCTAGGCCACGGAGGCAGAACATGTAATACACCAATGTTTACAACATTGCCGTTCAAATTGGAACACAGTACTGCTTGCATGCCGCTGTTTGGTTGAATAATATACCATCCCAGTCGATCTCTGCCACTTAGAAAGCCTGAGAGATGTTTATGCCTTCAGTCTAAAAAAAATGTTAAACCTCATCCGTTACCGGGTCTCGAAGGGCTGGTTTCCACGAATCGCCTAGTTGAGCCGTGCGCACCTTCATGACGTCCGTAAGTCTGTTATAAATACACTGCTGTAATCATTTAGCACGAAGTGAGCCGCCTTCTCATTATACCCCATTAAAAACCGTATTCTCAACAACCTAAGCGCAGTTATGGTGATGCGGCTACAATTTGTGGAAGACGTCCGGTCGGCTCGTGATACCGTGCAATAACTGAACAGGTCTACCGTATAATCTCAAAGAGCATCGCCGGTGCGCCAATTTCGACTGCGAGTAGACGCGACCAGCATGCTAATCAGACGGCCTTGTTCCTGCAATAACTGCGATCGCCGCACATGTCCATAGTAATGGGCGACAGGACTCGCTATAAATGTTGTTATATTTGCATAGCGCGAAACATAAACGTTAGGCGTAAGATCGTGAGTGTCGTATCTGACATAATGGCCATGTTCAACGGTTCTTTATTCATCTATTCGATAACAATCCAATGTTTCATTGGATTGTTTGCCTGTTATGTTGTATTGTTAAGCGAGATATTTGTCATTTAGAACTTTTGTTCCTTTAAGTAATGACTATACCATATAATGGTATTGTCATTTCATAAAGAACTTGATTTGAAACTGACCCATGATTAACGAAGCAGTAGATTTATAGATATTTAATCTTATTATTTGTGTGGAAAGGTAATGATAGCAATAAAACATAACATATTATAAACGTACACATCACCAGAGACTGACACCTGTATTGACCGGTCCGTTAGTGTAGTGGTTAGTGCTTCTATAAATAAATAAATAAATTCTGACTGCAAAGCCGATGGTTGTGGAATTGATTCCCACCCAGGAAAAAATATGTGTGCGATGACTGCTCATCAAATACTTCCGCAAGTATTTATTCAGTATTTGGGTGTTAACTATTTGTGTATGCTTATGTTTGCATTTAAAATATACAAGTATAAATATCTTTCGTCTGGTTACCATAGTACAGGCTCTGCTTAGTTCGGGATTAGATGGCCATGTGTGGGATGTCCCTTGATATTTATTTATAAAGAGCGAGCTTTCGGTTATCTCATTGATGCGACGATAAACAAATATATCGATGCTTTTATTTTATGATGTTCTTCCTATATTTCATAGCGTTGTGGCTGATCTGACCTTGTGCTAGTTAAGATTTATAAACTTTACTCCTTAGTAGGACAAGTCGGGCTTTTAGGATTGTATTACCATACACTCTACCGAACCGCCACTGGATAAATCCTCTATTTACCTTACCGGATATTATTTTGATTTTTAATTTCGTTTCAACGACTCTCATATCGTTATTGGCTATAATTTTTTAGACTATCATGATCCCGATTCAATTCACGTACCAGACGTGATCGCGGCCTACTAAAAATGAGTTTTTTTTTTATAGATGTCTTGCAAATTTTTCAATTATTATTTCGCTTACATATGTTGCCAAGTGAAGTTCTAAACTGAGTGACGTTTACTTTGAAGGTTAAAAGATGTTCAATTATGCCAATTATTTCAGGCCCAACGAGCCGAGGCGGGCGCAAGTTGGATGAGACCCGAGACAAATACAGCAAGGCCTGCCGGCGGTTGCACCGGGCGCATAACGAGTATGTGCTCCTCCTGGCCGAGGCCACGGAGTGCGAGAGGGCGCTGAGGACAGCTGCACTCCCCTCCCTCTTAGACCAGCAGAGGCGACAGGGAGAGGTGACGGCCGCGTCATGGTAAGCCATTTCTTGATTTTCCCTTATCTTTTTTCTCTTATTTAAAAAAAAACGCTGCTCCTATTGTAAGATAGAAATATCCTGTGTTATAAGGGCGTTTTACATACATAATTTTTACACCCAAACACAACAAACACCCAGATCCGAAACAAATATCTGTAGTTCTTATAAATATTTGGCTCGGGTGGGAGTCGAACCCACGACCTGTAACGCCCAAGCTAATAGCTTAGCATCTGCGCCAAACGGTCTTCAAATCGGATTAAACACGAATGATAAAAAGGCATTACAGTTAAGATCTCCCTCCATTACAGCCTGTATTAATATTTCTAATGTTTAGTAGCTTTATATACAAGCTTGTTTAGACTCTAAACAATCATGTATATAAAACTGGAAATGGAAAAGCAAGAACGCTCTAAACTTTAGAGCGTTCTTGCTTTTCCATTTCCTCCGTTGATATAGTAAGCGCAGTTAACAGAGCTTTTTAAACTTTCATCTTTTAAGACTAACTTATTGCTATAGTTACCAAATAAAGACAGAGAATGTTCGTAGTAATTTTTTAGAAATCAGAAACTCAACTTCGGTAGGCGATTCTGCTTTTTTAATGTATGTGTCTTTTAACAATCGTAAATATACCTTAAGTGGTATAGTTTTTAAGAATTAACACAATAATTGTTATCGGAATAAGTTTCCTCTTACATATTTAGATATGAACTAATAAGTCTGCACTCTGTTATAGTCAAGCTAAAAATAGTCCGACCGACGTCTCCTATCGTCGGTACAATATATACCTAGGCATGTAATATATACCAGTTTTGACTTACTTTTCTGGCAGCTAATACTGCTGCAAAATATTATATCTATTGTAATTTAAATATAAATAAGATCAACAGTGTTATTTATAATTATAAACCATATAGTTGTAATTATCATTCATCCTAAAAAATCTCTAATTTAATATACGTTGTAGTAATGTATGTAGTAAGTAATCCTTCCTTGGAATTTGAATTCAACAAAATGTTGAGGTAATATTCGACTCTATGTTATGTAATGCAAACAGCATTATCTCTCCTCTTTCATACCTAAATTATGAATTATACAACCTGTAACGAACATGAATATCAAGTAACGTAAAAAAATTCGAGTTAACGAGTTTTCGACTTAACTTTACAACTAACTAACTAACTTTAAAGAACTTTGAAATCCATATAATTTAACTAACGAAATTTTGACTTCCAAAGGCGCGATTTGTAACAACATACTTACATTCGATTGGTAGAGTCAAATTTAAATAACAATTCGTTATTTTATTTTGATTTAAACAATTTGCAGATTTTTTATGAATTATTTTTTCAAGCTCAAACAATGAACCGAATACAGAATGCTCGACATCATTACATCTTTTGTGAGAGAAATGTGTAAGCTGCAATCAAAGCTTGCGGGATCAGTATGATCAACGTCAATTTCATTAACATCATCGTCATCCATATTCTGATTAACTTTGTCGATAATTTCAGCATCACAATCTTTAAATTGAACTTCTATGTTCAGAAGTTTATTTTAGCCAGACTCTACACTCCTGTCCAAGTCAAGGAGTTCTTCCGAAGCTTCTTCTTGTGGAATCGAAAAGCCACAGCTTTTAAGCAATTTGATGTTGTACTTTTAGATACGCATCTCCAAGTCTTGTCTGTCATCCCAATTGCATGATAAAGCTGACTATTATTCGTTTGTTTTTTAATACTGCTTGATCTAAGGGCGGAATTATGCTGTGAATTGTACAGTTGTCAATGAAAAGTAATATTACCCACACCTGAACATTCATTTTGGATTTTATTGGTGTTATTTCAGGAAATTCCAAGTAGGACGTCATTGTATTTTACGAAGTACGACTTACAGAGTCTCCTTTTTGAAATTCGAGTTGTACAGTATAAATATTTATTATAAATATTTCGTGGGGAAATAACATTTTGTTCGAGTTACAAAGTCTAAATAATTCGAGAGACCGCGTATTTAGCGGAAGGGAATGGCATTTTTTGTTTCAACTTACTGAGCATTTCCACTTAATGAGGTTCGAGTTATAGAGATTTCACTGTAGTATGTAAAATCTGAAAGACTAATGTGAACAGAAAAAACTATATTACAAAATGAATCAACTACATTAATAACACGCATAGATTTTCTGTTTCGTGTTAATTTTTATCATTAACGAGTCCAATAGCAGATTTTATTGCTTACACGGCCGTGAGCGTTAATACGAACACGACATATTCTATTTCACAATATCACGAGAATTTGTCATGACAATTTTTACACAGTTTAGAGTTAGCAAATAAAAATAAGTTAAAGACAAACTTAATGATTTCTTGTATTTACTAAAAACGTACGTAAGTACGCTAATACTAAAAACTGTTGAAATGAAACATATAATTTGATTTTAAGTATCCGATGTTTCTAACACTTTAGAGAGTCCTACTAGGGAAGTTGGTTTCAATATACTGTAAAAATATTAGCCTTTATTAATGTTTAATAAAGGTTTCTTAAAAGTCTGTTGTTCATAGAATTGCCTTTTTGCACCACACGTGAGTCGAAATTATAAACAATTTTCAGACAAAAAAGCTACGATTTCTGTATCGTAAGGCCGAAATACAGTTTCCGTGAATTATATTTCATACAATGCTTTGTTACTCACCGACCGCAATTGAACACATAGTGTTTCCAGTCTTACTGGACGTTAATGTTATTTTATAAAACCGAATATACACAGCATAAAGGTTTTTCCCACTTGCTTAAACAAAAAACTTATACGTCAACAATATGCAAATTGTTTATATTTTACGTAAGCTACGTGCACTGCCGAATGTAGTATGCAATTAATTTTTTTTGCAATACCTCGTATGGTATTTAACACGTCCGCGGTAATTTGTAACTTTTTTGTATGCGCTTTTTATTGTAATTACAGTGATAACTATTAACTATAGTCCGAAAATAAAAAAATAGCCTAATGCCTTGAGAACAAGTTTATATATGAATTACCATGCTATCTATCTTATAGTGGTGACTGTCCTGAGTTAGTATTTACTATTGTGCACTTCTTCTTTCTCCTGCCCTTATTTCACTAGGTGGGGTCGGCACAACATGTATTTTTCACTATTCATGTTGTGTAATAAGATTTGGTTTTATGTGTTTTATTATCGGCCGCCTGCCTGACCCTCCTTGGGAAAAACGGGAACGGGAATATGTCAAAGAAGGATTAGCTGGGAGTTTTTGTAAGGAATATGGGATATGGACACTGCTATACTTTAGGATGAAGAAAATGGAGTTTAGTGGCAGTGGCTCGAGGAGGCCGGGGTAGCATGCCCATATCTACTGAATAGTAGCCGAACAGACTACCATCATGTAAAATCCTCTGACCACTAGTCTTTACTATTGCAGTACCAGTTATTATACAGATAAGCAGTAACGTCTAAGCACTAATATACATCGTAGAAGGACAATATTGCCCGCATAATTACTGGGTGTAATAATTAAAAAAAACACACACACACACAACAACACGTCCATCAATCCTAAATAAAATACACTTTTTTGGGTATTTTTTCAACGTCATGTACATCTGATATTTCTTTGTTAAAATATTTTCGTACATTCTTGAATTCGGGTATTTAATAATTTTATGAAAATAATATTAAAGCACAGGTTTTCCCATGTTAGTTACGCAGCGACTTTAGCTATTGCATGAAATGTTTGACTAACCCGTGGAAGGCAAGCATAAGGTACTAGGTGTTTATAGCATTGTGACGCGAAGAGCATTAAACTGTCTCAATGTATTGTATTTATACGGATTATTAAGGATTTTATTTGGTTTTAGATTCACGACGTTTTGAATACTTAACAATGTACATAGCGTACAGCGAACATAGTCTCAAGAAATTTTGTAATTTAAGACTTTCGAATATTCAGTTCTAACTGTCAATATTTTATTATTTATTCTTAAAAAATTGCTTTTCTAAAAAATGATCAATCTAAAAGCAATTCCGCGAGCTTTTTAAGGTCCTTGGATCACACATGTCCGGAAAGCTTAATGGCGTTCGTGATGGCAACAATAAATTAGTTAATTCGCTGATAACATTATTGAGTGCTGAATTGTGCCGTATTTCTATTAACAAGGGTGTAGTTTACCATCAGGCTCTCGACATGTCTTTCAACTGTAAGATAGCTTCGCAAATCGCGGAGGTTTATGTATCAGATAACAGATATAGGTATATGGCTCCGAGCTGAATCGTTCCACAATCAATATCAGTATGCTACTGATGATTTTATGATTCTAGTTAGAAAGGTCTGGTTTGCATTCTTTTAAAAGTTTCTTATATTTAAAGTGTTCTATTTTCAACAGGAAAGCGATTCTACTAGAGGTTGTTCAACGGTCTGACTTCAGCACCGAGAAGTTCAGGGAGATTCAGAGCAAAGTTGAATCCACCATACAGAATCTCAAGCCGCAAGACGAGTACAAGGAGTTCATGGAGAAATACAAGTAAGGATACCTTATTTCTCTTGTTTAAAACGTCTTCTGCTCTCTCTCAAAATCTACGCGAAAATACAAGCTAATAAAATTATAGGATATTTAATAAAAAATAAATTGAATACGGTTGAAAATAAAGGACTAAAGTATATTTGACCAACATTTTTTTATTTGTTCTGCTCCCGCTGCTGCTGAATGGACCGACTCGAGCCGGATAAGTACTACGACCTCACAGAAATTCGGCGTAAAGTTGAAGTGTTTGTGGTGGTCCGTGACATTTACAGTGAGACATCCAACAGTCTCAGTCCGATTCGTGACAATGACAGTAAAATGTTTAAAAAGTCGGGAAAGTAAATTAAAAATAAAAAGAGATAAAATCCGTAAATAGTTTCGTTTTATGTAGACGGTATAAAATGAAACTGTTTACGGATTTCTTCTCGTTTTATTTTTTTATACATTGCCCTGCAGCTTACCAGTTGTTCTAGTTAAAAAAGTTTCATATGTCCCTCACCGCACGGACTCGTCTCCGTTCGCGTGATGGAAAGATGCAAATTTAATATGACGCAGCCCACAACAGGATGCGGTTCCCCTATTTCCTATCAACCACAACTTGCCGCCGTCATTCTTTGTTTTGTTTCGGATTAAAAACACGACATCTGTGTGTGTGTTAATACGTAAACTCAGTACCTATTTTAGCGCGTTGCGGACACGTAGGAGTATAATAATAATAGTAACAATAATATAATACGCATTTTTCCGGATTCACAGGACATATCACGCATTGCTATCTAATCTCAAACTACTCAGAGTCTGCACTATGGTGACCAGACAACTAATATACATACTTATATATTTTTATTTACATACTTGTATTTAAACATTTTTTTTTTACATTGGACACTGAGCTACCACGGTTCTCGGATCCTAATACGCGGCGGAGAATTCGGGGATTTTTGTTGTTGTTATTCGTTGGACTAAGACATTGCGGGTTGATCATTCGATTGCCTGACAAGTAAGGTGATTCATGCGTCGGATGGGCATGTAAAAAGTCCTACGCTACGGCTATGATCACGTCGTGTATCCGTTGCACTTCCATCGAGCTGTGAGTGTAAAAGAGAGAAGGGAGTTCACCTATGCCCGCGTAATCTCTCGTGTACTATAAAATTTCCCGCGCAGTTGAACAATCTCTTGTCGGTCCCTCAAAGGTGATCGCTGCGACCGTTGGTATGTTATTATTGTTAGTAGAATTAGAAAATTATATATTTTTTATGAAATATTTTCTCAGGAGTTACAAATGATTAAGATTAATTGGTGTTATAACTTTCTTCCTGATTTAAAAGAATTGGCCAATAGTATAATAGTCTGTGAAATATCTTTCGAAATACTTACTAATTTTCCGATAAGGATTAAAATAAGCGTCACCCAAGTAGGGGACGGCCCCTATTCAAAACTTATACCATCAACCATAAATAGGAGATTTAACAATCAATAAACGAGTATAAGGACTAGCGATCGCCTAATGGTCGAAATTAATCAAAGGAATTTTTTATTCATTGAATAACATGGTTTTTTGACTGAAACATTTAAGATTAGACAAATCACCTGTTTTACGTAAATAAATGCACATATTATAATATCAATGTACGTATTGATATATATTTTTTTCAATAAGATATAAGAGTTTTCTGGCTCTTTATAACTCTGTCAAATTTCATCCACCTCCTTGAGCACGATAGGCTTGGAAAGGGGTAAAAAGTTTTCTCTTCACATATTAATAAATAAATAGCCACAGTTACACCGTTCTCAACAGAGCTGCATTCTGAACCGGTGGTAGTTTTTTCACGGACTGACAAAACAAACTGATGACACTGATTTATAAAATTAAAAAAACTTTCTTACGTCCGTCCATTCTTGTAATCGCCTTTTGAATAATAATACTTTTTAATTTCTAGATCCCCTCCATCGACGCCCATAACGTTCGCATTCGACGAGAGCCTGGTGGAGGACACCAGTGGGAAGTTGCAGCCGAACCAGCTGACAGTGGACAACCTCACAGTGGAGTGGCTGAAGGAGAAATTGACCGAGCTAGAGTCTTCGCTGCAGGACAACAGGGAGAAACAGACCGCACTGCACGGACCCGAGATAATAGGGAACGGTGTATGCAAAAACAATAATGGCGGCGTCGCCAACGGGGTGAACGGTATAGACAGGTGGGTTGTTATGGTAGATGATCCGTTTGGCGGAGTTGTCGAGCTAATGGATTTTCCACCCCGAGTCGTAGGTTCGATTCCCACGCGGGTAGACATTTGTATGAACTTTAGATATTCGCGATGTTCCGCGTGAAATTTAAAACGCTCTTATGGCACAAGATATTTTTGTATCTTAGAAAAGGGGCAGCGTTAAGAAAGAAAGAAAGTTATTTAAATCAGACAACAAAATCGTATGTCTGATGGTAATCGAAGTGCTGATAATAGCACGAAGCACAGAGCCATCAAGAGTTTAGCCTAGAGATGTAAGACGGTATTTCTTAGAACAGTAATTAGAATAGCTTAGACATTGCTCTTCACATCGTAGCATTCGCACCATGTTGAGGCTGAACGAATATCAATTAAACTCGTCGAGACATAACTGTTTCTTAACCTTAATATTGAACCACAAAAAACTCAATTGCTTCTTTAGTTCAGTTTTGGGTCCGAAAACGGCACTACGACCTCTGTTGGGTTAGCTTGTTTTAATTTTTTTTGGGACCTTCTGACGAGGCAAACTCTTAAAGGGCGCCTGAATGGCACGTTAACCATAACAACAAACTGCCATTTACTATTTTAGACTAAAAAGTTAAAAACAATTTAGCTCTATGTTGTTTTCTTTATTACATTCTTTGTGAGACGTTGTATCTCATGAAACATTACCGTGTAGACTGGAAAACATAAAAGCTTAAAAGAGACTCTACGAAAGTTTCATATTACCGATATGGTATATAGGTTCGTGTTCAGAAACTGTACGCAAGGTGTTCTTTAAAATATAAATAAACAAAACCCGCACAGGCACTCGCCGCCGCCGATTCCCGTGACGTCATCGGAGCCTACGAAGCTTCTAGAACTGAGGGTGGTGGAGCGCAAGTGTGCGAAACAGGCCGAACTTATTCGCACTGCTCTGGCTGAGCTCGGCTGCGAGGAGGCGCCTAGCGGCTGCCCTGACTTGTCCGCCGAGACTGTCGGCGGCGACAGCCTTGACGGCAGCTCACCGGACCATCAGGTACTACAGTTATTTTGATGTTTTAGAGATCGAAAGTTAGACCCACTTAAGATAAGAGATTATGATTATTATGATTTTGTTAGAAAAATTATGATGTTACAGTCTTTCCATTTTGTTCGGCAATTAACAGGTGAGTCTGCTTTAAAATTTATTTCAAATATGAAAAGAGTGGAGAATTATTCTTAGTTTGTGTTCAATGCACGCAAAAAATACAGCGTTTCAAAATTGAACCGTCAGGACCGCTCGTCGCTGGGCTCCAAAGCGTCCGTGGACGCGTTGCGGTTACACCTGCATTCGATAATACCGCCGCGGCCCTTCTTCAGAATGTTCACGAGGCCCTTTAGGCGCAAGTCGGTGCCCTCCAGTCCGGCCCTGCCGCCGAAGACGTATCGAAGCAGCAGCGAAGGGCCCGCCGACACGGTAACGCTCGCACGGGCCCTCCGCGCCAAGCGCGTGCGGGCCCTGAAGAAACGCTTGAAACGCGCCGATGTCTATGTAAAATGCCGCGCCAAGGGCCAAATCGGTTCCAAAAGGCGCAAGCGCGTGTGTAGTTGCTCTAATAGTGTGGTGAGTGACATTAACGCACGATGCATGAGCTTTCCAACAAACGAAACGCCGTTCCTATTTTGAAACACCGTGTCTGAAGTTTACATTGCACCCGTTCCGATATTAAACTCAATGCAATAGAGTACAAGAACGCTGTTTGAAATAAAACAGTTCCAAATTCTAAACACCGTTTATTGGGGGGTAGAGTCCACACAAGGCACTCGTTCTGAATTCAAAACACCGTGCTCTCGTGGACATAGTCAAAAGCATCCATTCTAATTTCAAAACACCGTGCACCCGAGGACGACGCCTAACGCACACCGTTCTAATTTTAAAGCGCCGTGCATCCTACCGGAGCGAACTTCGCGCCGGAATAAGCTTTAGTACAATTCTAAAATAGCACCGGCCAGCACTAAAGCACGAATTCAAAATCAAGGTGACGCCAACTCGACGACGCGCGGGAAAAAACCCGACGGCTCTACATTATCTGTGGCGTTTCGTGAATGATTTCGTAGCGGCGTTTGGCTTCGATTAACTCTTCGGAATGGACCCGTTCTCGATGTACATAACTCAAGCCGATCTGCCACCGCCGTACGTTATTCCACGAAGAAAGAAACGTTTGAAGCAACTCCAATTGGAACTTGAAAAGGAGGCCGTATGTTGTAATCGTGTTTGTTTGTTGTCTGTGATTGTTTTGTGCATGATTATTTTTTTTCTGTCCTGATTTTTTTCTTTTAACTCGTGTGCGAGTGTTTTTTTTTTATGAACGCGCACTGAATTGGCTTAAAACGTGCTGTGAAGTCTATCTTGAATAAATTTATTATAGAAGTTGATCAACTGAGGAAGGTTTGGTGAAAATGTTCACATATCTAGATGGTATACTATCCTTTGGTTTGCACACGTTTCGTACAATCAAATATAGGCACCGCCTACTACGCCTGTTCGTATTTATCCTTATCCAAGCATGCGGTTTGCTCGAAATACTGTCGTGTGTGACTCATTCCATGTGCCCATAGCAAACGACTCCGGCACGGATTCTTTCTGCATTCCATTAAAAAAAAAGCGACTCGGCTGAATTAATTAATCATAAAACAACGTTCGGTTGGTTACGCATATCTGTGCGTTTTTTGGTCGATTGAGTTGTAGTTAACTTTTACGCTGGTGCGTGAGAAACATACGTTTTATAAAATGTAACTTAAGAAAATCGTCCTAAGTCTCTAGTCACTTTTTTATTTTGTTTAAAGTAGATTTCTTATTGATTGATTTTTTTATTTTATTTTTCGATATTGCCAACATTTAACTTATCTTAAGAGATTAACGTTTTTTGTTGTTGTAAAATAATTAAAACAAATAAAAGAACTCCACAAACGTTCCCTATACTGCTGTAAAAAGTAATTACTACTTCTTTTCTTATTTTAAAAATATTATATTCTGTATATATTATCACATATCTTGTAATAACGTTAAAAAGGTCTGAGAATACTCTGATCGTTTGACAATGATTCTAAGACACAAAGATGGGAAGATGTAAGAGCGAGAACGACCGACGTTTCCAGGTTAGCGTGAGCGAGACGGAGCGATCACTGGTGGAGCAGGAGTGGTTCCACGGGGTGCTGCCGCGCGAGGAGGTAGTGCGGCTTCTCAGGGCCGACGGGGATTACTTAGTGAGGGAGACGACGAGAAATCATGCTCGCCAGCTGGTACTGTCGGTCTGCTGGGGCCAGCACAAGCACTTCATCGTGCAGACCACCCCCGAGGTGAGGAAAACTGTTTTTCAAAGTTGTGGGATTCCTTTTCAGAGTCCGCTTGGGGCGGTACTACCGCATTGGCAGTTGATTAACCGCCAACTAGTAACTTGTAAGCACCGTGTTTCGGTTTGAAAGCAGTGTTGCTACCATTTTTACTGGGCGTAGAGATTTTAAATCTCGTGGTGACGTCTGCATCAAAGGATTAAGTATGTATGGCATTGTATCATAATAGGCAGATGCGTCACTTACCATTACACGCTACTCTTCAGTATCATACTTTATCACTACTCTTCAGGCAATTTATCAAGAACGAAATACTGTAAGGTATTGCCAACCACGAAGGTTCATACTTGCATCGTGTAAGAGCAACAATAACTCACATATGTCACAAACTCAACAAGCAAGAGCGGTAATATAAATTATCACAATTAATTTAAGTGATTGTTCTGCTACTTAAACGCAGTACTCAGCCTAGTACCGCAAAACGGGGTTAAAAGAAACATATTTGGAATTCAAATTTAAATTGCAATAAAATACCTACGTCTTTGCGTTTAAAGTTGGTTTTATTTTAGGAG
>DWHO01002792.1:0-12822 GCA_018247575.1 Eurytides lysithous rurik
AGGTCGGTTTAATGTCACCGCCTCTGCGCCTTATCTCTCTCCGGTCGTGTCGGTTATCCGTCCCATCGGGCTATGAGTGAGTAAAAGTAAGAGTGAGTGCACCTGTGTCCGCGCAAACGCTTGTGCACTATAATATATCCCGCGCAGTTGGCTGATGTCTTGTAGATCGGCCACCGTGGCCGGAATCGGTCATTATTTGGCCGCAGAGGGCAGGAAGAACGGCGCATCGTAATACCAACGCTCCCCTCCCCCCGCGGCTGCACCACGCCCCATCAGCGGTGCGACCCCGCTCAGTGGTGAAGGACAGCGAGAACGGCCTATGCAATACCGACACTCCTCTTTTCCCGCGACTCCACCTTGGGTGCAGAGGACGAGGATTTATCAACCCGTCCCCCGCGGCCTCCTCCAAAGCGCATCCAAAGGGGGCTCCGAGAGCCCACTTGGAGCGCACCCTCTGGCCAGCCCTACATCACGGGCCGGCCGTGTTTGTTTTTCTCTTGGTTTCGCCGCGGGTGACCAGGCCACGGTTACTAGATCCCCTCCGCCATGAAAAGGCGGTAACCCGTCGGAGGGGGCTATCAGTTTTACCCAACCCAATCCGTTTTTGACTATAATGTTACGAATACATGCGTTTTTGGACAAGCAAGGTCTTAATCAGCTACATTTATAGCACATTTACACAGTGATATGATTTTTACCGTTGAGGTATACAGTATAAGTATGTACTTTGCATATGAATGCTATGCAAATAAATATTATTTACTTTTTAAAAACTACATCGCGTTTCCTACTAGCCAAGTTTTCAATATTTTTATTTGTGAGTGTTCCCGCACCATGTAGTGACTGATTTTACTCACTGCAGCTGGTGGAACGCACCGCACAGATCTTACGTGTCTCTCATTTAAAAAGGTTCTTGACAATATATTTTAGATTAAGGTCGGCTCTTAGAGTAGGCCAATCAAAACGATTAATTTGGACTTGCATCTATTCAAATAAAATTCTCGATATTCCCGTGGTTTTGTGCATCGTCTTTCTCTGAACCTGACCTTTCTTCTGCAGCCGGGATGGAGTCACGGGTAAAGAGGAATGTCGGTATTGCGGCCTTATTACCACCATCCGCGGCTGAATCTTGGTGGGCGCAGAGGCGAAGATCAAGTTCACCGCTGGGAGCTGGGATATATACATAACGCAAAATTTATTTTCAAATCACATAACGTAAGAACCCGAAACGAAAATTTGCGATCGATCCGAGGTATTTAGGTCAGTAAGCAACAAGTTTAGTAGTTAACATTTCAACGCGTTTGTTAAAATTGAATAACTTTTTATTTTATACAATACCTTTCAAGTGAGGTATCTTGATATAGTTGGAGCAAACCCACGAAAATGAAAAAAAATTAAGCAATAAATATCCATGTCGAAAAAAGTATAGCTATCTAAGTCATACATTACGAGAAGTTAATAAAAACATTATTTTGAGTACTTGAACTTGTAAAGATATTTTAAAAGAGAAACTCTTGAGTTATTCGGCTCTTCTCAACAGAACTTTACTCTGAGTCAGTATTGCGAAAATGTAATAATGAAATTTCAAAGGTGCTTGTAAAGGCCTACTTGAATAAATATATGTATTTTTTTATTCAATTTGATTTTATTAGACGGACTATTTACAGGCTCCATGGTGCAAACGTATTCTTTGCGGAGATCGTGACTGTGTAATTTTAATATCCATCACGCTTAATAACTCTCTGGTTCTCTGGAAATATGTTCGCGATTTTGCCCGGGAAAATATCTCACTATTTTCTTTATATATGTAATAAATTAATATAGTATGTTAAGCAACCATAAACATGCACTTTCTTTCCTTTGAATCTTCTGCTGACCAGTCATCCGAGCAATCTTCACCTAAGCACCCCTTGAGTCTTTAGGCAATAGTTTGATCCGGAGCGTGGCGCCTTTCAGGTGCAAAAATATCTATTGACAGCAAATTAGGATAAGATGCGGCCATTCTTTGCATCCTATCTGTGAAGGTAAGTTTGCTTCCCACTGAATGATCCCAGTACTGTTGCCGATTTTTTGGTGCTTCCAGATCAACGACAAAATCGGCATAAGGTGAAACTTTTCGTTAAAAAAAACTCTTTGTCGTATGTTTTCTGTTTGAATGCTTTTTTGGTACAGCCGCGATAGGAATTCTGCGCGTTGACGTATTGTTTAACTAATAGTTTCGCGACGATTTTAAAGGGCCATGCTAACTTCCGAAAAGCTTATTATTCTCAGTAGATCAAGACTTTCTTCTTTCGATTTCCAGTCGATTGCCTTCAGCTCTACGGGGTACAAGTTTGTCCACACATGGAGTATCACTCTTTTCTCATCTGTTTCGATATTCGGGCTGTTCGGGCTAGGTGGTATCCCAATAATTGCTCCTTCCAAATGACCCACGACCAAATCCTTCCAAATCGGCTTGTTTTTTTTGCTCTATGCAGAGATATTTCTTTACTCGTGTTATAGAATATACTGTAAGAAATGCTCTGAGTAATTGTTCGGAAATATACCTGCTGCTAAATTTCACCACCACACAATATGACCAACTGCCAGATACCACCGCTTCCACCTTTAATAACTGGCTATCGACCAAAGTATTTTTTTAACATTTTATACCCCTTGCAGCATAATTTGCCTTAACTTCCTGCGATCGAAGCGGCGATCGCTTACAAGCGGGTTAGGCATTTGAATAAAAAAAATTGATATGGTTATAACACACTTACGGTTAAGAACAAACGATTACGTATGGTGAAACGGATACTGTTAAATTTATCTAATATATCATTTATCGAACATCACCGATTTACTATAAAATTTATATCATAGAGAGGGTTTTTATCTCTTTCAAAATGTATTGATGACGTATAGTAAAGCTAGGCATAAACATACCACGTTTTTATATGCTCGACATTCACGTGCTTTCGACATTCCTACTTTTAGTCCTATTATGTCACGGGCGGAGTGCGCGCTGTTTCCATCGTCGCAGTAAAAGGATCGTCGTAATTTTTTTACACCACACAAAGCAGTTCTTCGGATGTCAAGCGATCAGCGCTGCTCTTGGTCATTCGCTACATCAAAGGAATTGCAAATGCTTTGCCGTCCTTTAACGTCAGTAAAGAGAGGTGAAAGAGGAGAAGGAAGTGGGCCACGGGCCATCTCACTCACTGAGTGAAACACAGAAACATAAAATCTTTCACTTACGGAATGGTGGCAAAGCCTCGCAGCAGCTCCTGCTGCTAAATGGGCCGGCTCGAATCGGATAAGTACTACGACCTCACAGAAAATCGTCGTAAAGTGGAACTATTTTTACTTCCGCGTTTCGTCCAGTGAGTGACGTGGCCGTTGGCCAGTGGTCCTCCCTCCCTCACTTCCCTCTACCTCTTCCTCCATCTCCTTACCGTTCCCTCCTTCTTTCAAAAATCCCCTCCCCCTTAAAAGCTGGCAACGCATTTGCTGGTTCTGTAATGCTGCAAATGTCCATAGAAGGCGGTAATCACACACCATCAGGTGAGCAGCTTGCCCGTTTGTCAGCCTACTTCATAAAAAAAAATATTACGCTGACAACATTGCTATTCAAATCAAAACAGCTTTTATTTCAGCTTCAGTTTTGCTTAAGCTGTACTTGTATACAAATGCAATAACTTGTATACATGATACAAACAAACAATGTAGCAATACAAAAAATTTAATTATTGTAGAGATACAGATAAATTTTAAAAGAAAAAATTTTACAATTTCTGCTACTTTTTTATAGAATTAATTTCAAAGAAGTTGGACATCGATAAACTTTATTCTAAGTAAAATATACAATTTTATAGTTATACTCTTTCAATGAAAACCAGTTTAGGGAAAACCTTTCAGTTGCGGTAATATTACAGACTAATATTAAAGCAACAGATGGAACATCAATCACGTTCTAAATGTTGTATGTTACCTTTTGTAATTATTATATACATTGAACCTTTTTATTTATTTAACTTTTGGTATAAGCAACTTCTATACATTGTGTGTACATAAAGTAATTTATTGAATTCAAATGTTTTTCTACTATATCAAGCATTAAATTTAGGTCATAAAAGAAAATCCTTTTAAAATAAAACTGTTATTGCTTAGTGTCATTAAGAATAATAACTATTGTTCTTTATTTTATAGGAAAAACGAGTAACACGTTGAGCAAGTCGTATGCCTAGCTAGTGCTAAACGTATCTAACCAATTGACACAGTCTGATCATATTCGCATAAAAGCATCTGGCTATATTAACACAGTATGACCATATTCGCATAAATGCATCTGACCATATTAACAGAGTCATACAGAACTAGTTTGGACCTGTGCGTTGTCTACCCAGAAATTTAAGAAGTTCTCTATGCTCACTAATTACGTTGACAACATTGCCGTTCAAATGGAAACAGGGTAAATCTCACAAGTTATTGCCAAATGGCAGCATAACTCTTTTTAATACGAAGCATCTTACTAGAAAAGAATCTAGCAATATACTTCTCCCCTTGCTATAGCGTCCAAATTCAATCCGTCCATACCTGCCACACTCGCTACCTAATGCAGAAAAGGTTATGCAAATCACTCTTCTTGGCCAAACGATCCCTTACATGATGCCGAGATATTTCGACTCGAAATATCTCGGCATCACATTCGATCCAAGATTATCATTCAAAAATCCACATTCAAAATATTAAGAATGGAGTGACATATACGTAACTTTGGCCGATTTTTTCTTTAACTAAAACATCAAAATGTCTAACACATAAACTAATTATTTATAAGACTGGATTCAACAGATTATATCCTACGGTTGAACTCTATTCACTCATGCAACCTTGGCTCTTCTGTTATTACACATTACGAAACAAATTCTTTGAACGGAACAACGATCGCGGGCTCCCGAGGATTCCGAAAATTAGAAACTTTTGGAAATGGTTCTTTGAAATAGCCCATAATCCCCACAATTTTGTCACTTCACGCGTATGGGATCTCGCAAATGTAGGTTCAATCTAACTGATGTAATCTTAACATTGCTACTGAATCGGTATTCTGAAGAAAGTGCAGGAACATACAAACATTATTCTACGTGAGATATAGGAAAATACTTTGGTTACTATCGAATATAATACGAAGGCCTGCGCATGCTAAATGTCCTTCCAAATGAAGTAAATTGGATAATCTATATTTTTAATAATGGTTGGAAATTAGTTAAAGCATTTTACATTATTGAAGAAATGGCTATCACATACTCTAGGTCATACTGTTCAGCTAACTTCTCTATTTATGCTTGTGTCCTAGCATGCAGCTATTCAGCAGTACCACAAATTGGCAAATGGCAATTCGAAGAAATAACTACTACTGAGTACATAAAATACCCATGCACATTTTATTGTGGTTAACAAAAATTGACTTTTTTCAAGCCTTCGTGCCGCATTCCACGAGATGGTACACATTAAAATTAACCAATGTACGAGTATAAACATGATTTATTGTTTTTTTCTTTTATAAATGTATTTTCGAATATATGTACAACTATTACCAGAAATTATTAGTTGCCTTGAACATAAATTCAATTCCATTTCACAGCTAGATTGCCGATCTTAACTAATATTAATCAATTTTATGTATGAGATAATTTTCATATACAATTTGCTTAAACTTTCTAGCAGGCGAAGCAACAAACGATTCTTTCGATTTGTGGTACACAAACTTTACGTTAAAGAAAATTGCGAACTGACAAATAAAAAAAAAGTATAAAACTGACTTGTAAAAGGCAATTTAGCCAAAAAAAATTAGTTTTCACGCCTTTCCTCAAACACCTTCTTGTCCCTTTTAGAAGAAAAAAAAATCCACCTCCTCCTTTTTTACGGAGTAGACAGAGAACAGAGGAATGGAGAAAGAGGTAGAAAGGGACTGAGATATGTAGGGGTGTGAGCCACTGACCACCTCACTCATCGGATGAGCCACAGAAGCAAAAACAGTTCCACTTCACGCTGATTTTCTGTGAGATCGTGGTACTTATCCGGTTTGAGCCGGATCATTCAGCAGCGGGAGCAGCTGCGGAGCTCTACCACAGAAAAATAAGGTTTTGCAAATTCAGTTTACTACTGGCATATTTATTATTTATATTAATTTTTTTTCTATTTTGGCTTGTATTATTTCGCAATTAAAGCCACAATAGTAATGAATACAGCAATTTAGACACACTTAAACCAGAGAATCTGATAAACATGCACATATATTAATTGGCATAAAACACCTGATGTGTACAATAAGCCAACAGTAAATTCAACCCGTGGGAACCTACATTCCCACGGGTGCGGTGCCCGATGAAGCTTTAAAGGGCCGCATAGGCCGAAAAGCACAAACATCGTTATACATAAGACATAAGACATAAGAAGATATTTTTTTATTTCATACAAATAACAACAAATTTTATTAAACTGACTTCTTTACCACTTATGATTACTTTACTGTTTTCAATTAAGGTGACAGTAGTTAACAATAATTTAACTTAAATCATTAGCTTTTTACTTATATTTACCTGTAAGCATTGGCGCATAACGCAAGTTTGTTTCGCACGACCCAAACCACCAAACTTGACCATATCATGGCAGAAGACGCACTCGCCGCAATCAGTGCGTTGGCAAGCTTCACACTTCTTACACCTGTAAATCAATGAGACTAATGATTTATACCTATACCTAAAATATCATTATTTATTTAAAAACTTGCAACATTTAAAAATTTGAAAATGGTTGATATTAAATGATAACTAGTCCATAAAAAATTACAGCATATGTGTACTAACTATGGTTGCCAACCAAAAACAGGGCTGTGATAACTTTATTTCGATTTAATGTTGGTCATCTATCCTTTCGCGGATCGATTTGCTGCTTTCTCCTTATCTCCTCTTAATCTTTATTATTATTATAATTATAAATGAGATGTTTGTAATGGTTTTTGATGGGAAGAGTTCCCTTACTTATAGCAGCATGGTAGATGTTAATGCCACTTGGTTGGTTTTGAACTGTGCACCCAGACATATAAGATAGATAACTGTAATTAGTTATATTGCTCTTTTAATCAGAAAACAGTAATACTTTTAATGGTAATAAATAATAGGTAAGGGGGTTCCTTCTTTCAACTGTTTGACGGATTGTCCTTCTTTGATGCGGTAGCAGAATAATGAGTTGGTATGTTTCCGACATAAGAATTTCTTTCAACACGTAAGAGTCACATATGTTTCTTTTGAAAAAGACCAAACATCAAAATGCACACTAATTCATTGCATAACTAGTACTATTTAAATGAATTAAATAGATGAGTGAAGGTACTTAAATTAATGCCTCGAATTGAATGTACGTAATGTATGTTACCTGGTCCGTCTGCGTCGCGGTGCCGCGTTGGCATGCTCTGGGCGGGGCCTAGCGGGCCCGCTGCGGTGCGCGCCGCCTCTTCCACCTCGTCCACTCGACTGACGCCGCTCCGTCGTCGCCACCTCGTCCGGACCTGAAGTATCAAAATTACAATTAAATAAATGAAAAAATTCTCAGTACTCATGGTCACAGGCCAGACTAAGATCTAAAAGTCCTAATGTACTGTTTGTAATATAATGTTTATGGTAGTCTGGGAATGTTGCATTCCTAGACTACTATAAATTTTATATTATATATTATATTTCTGCTCCAGTCTATGGAGTTTAAGAAACTTTAAACAACTAGCTAATAAAGATAGACAGGTAACGAAAATTAAGAAAAGAAAGGAAAACGAAAATTACTGTATTAAAAGTATTATTTTATTTCTTACTAAGTATATTATTGCGTAAAATTATACATTTTATCACTTTATGCCTAGGATGCGAAATAAATTTCACATACTTAAATAAGAAAATACAGCCAGTGATTGCAGAAGTTATTACTTTAACTATAGAAAATTTTTTGTCTTGAAACCATTTCACACTTTGATAACATGCTACTTTCTCAACTGTATCATAAAGCAACAACTATGTTCACAAAATATACATAAAAGTCTTAATTGATAATATCTGATTTGAATATATATAACACTCACCTTTCAGAACCGGCACACCGGTTACAGCCAGATGTTGTTTGTCGTGGCGATGCTGTTCGACGAGGGTTCGGACATCGCGCACCAGAGCAATGGGATCAGTTAAGAGCTCTGGTACAGACTTGCGTGCCGCTGGCAACTGGTGCAGGTACATGACTATGGCCTGTAATTTTTTTTTGTCGCAAGTTAAATAACGCAATAAGATAGTACAAAATCTTCTAATACAATTATGAACACTTCTGATGTTAAATAATGAAAAATACAGGGGTATTTATTCAAATTAAATCAATCCCTAATTTATTGTTTTGTTTACTGTCTACATAAAAAAATAGATATTTTTGGGCTTATTTTTATAAGATCAAAAATATCTATTTATATTTGCTTATTTTGCTTCCAAAATATGTGCGTTTGCCACCTACCTTTGCCAATCTATTAGAAAATTCTGTTTTGCATAAGTTTCTTTCGAGTTACTGTCACTGCGGTGAAATATTTATATTTAACATTACCTTCAGTCCATGTAATTCATTCTGGGTGAGATGGACGTGTTCTTTGGGAGGCGTCGGTGTAGTGCTCTGGCCCTCGGGCGCTAGATGAGTCCTTCCCAGCAAGGCGCTGACGTATCGATCCAGCACGTACCACAGCATCTCCGTGAAGAACGGGTAGCGAAATTTCTGTGGTACCTGAAATTTAAACAATTGAATATATTTAGAAACAAGCTTAATGATACAAAAGTACATACACAAGTGTTAAAATTTCTTTTCTTAATTATTTAGCTGAACTAGATTATTTTCCATACGAACATTTACTGTTGTTACATACAGTATTAACCTTAAATTTGTCTTTAAGAAATTGTAATATGGCAATTCATATCTTGGTTACACTGACGTCGATGCTTTCGCCCTATGCAGCTCGATAAAACTTCATCGTATCACCGGACCCGAGTAAATGTTAAGTTTCTACAAGTTGGATAGAGTCCATTCTGTACGGACACGCATGACAGACATGCGTGTATATAAGAAAAATAAGGGTTTGTCGAATAAAGGCTTTCGGGGTCTGGTAAGCGAACCGCGGACGCGACGACCGTCGACTGCATCTTTATTAATTGGTAGTTGGGGGCCGGTAAAAACCGCCCTGGGACCCAGGTAACTAGGTGTATCGAGTGTACGCAGTGTGAGGTGTCGCCGTGCTCGAAGGCGAACTCTCACTACGATGTTTTGTAGTGATCCCTACTGATGTGGACTTCCGACCATAGATCCTAACAGTTTTCGGCCGCTTCCTCGACCAGGTCGGTCATTACGCGGACGACGTTTCCGTACGGACGCGCGTGGATTTGGTTGATAGTTTGCTGTCGCTACCACTAGAGGGTTAAAATAGGATTGATTCGGTCTTGTCGAAGAACCGTTTAGTTAACTCGCGGAAGTGTTCGCGTATTGTCTGTAACTACTATCGACGAAAAACATCTCATCGCACATACGACGTCATAAGTGATATTAATCAGACTCTACTATTGCCAAAGGAAAAATTACGATAAAAAAAAGTATTTATTATAAAATGAATATATTAATAAAAGCTTAATATTTATAATCATGAGCTTTAAATTTTAAAGCTAGTCACCTTAGTCACATCTTCGACTTGTGCTATCTTCAGCTGTTTCTCGATCCCGAACTGGTGCAGGAAGTTGCCACCGAAAACGAGCGAGTCGCTCGGCGTGTACACAGCGTGTATCCATCCCGTCGGAATAAAGAATGTGTGACCGGCTTGGAGCTGTAAATCAATAGTAATCCATATAAATACAGTGGTAAGAGTAATAAACGCAATTAGTTACAAAAAATGTTATAAAAAATGCTTGCAATCATATTAACCACTTGACCTGGAATGACGTGCTATGCACGTCAACTGTTGTCTGGGGCAAATCCCGATGTGACGTGTAGAGCACGTCGCTCTTTTTAATAAGTTCGTTCTATTTTCCCCAGTTCCTCTATTGTATTTAATACATTCAAATATTGTGTTTTCGCATTGAATAATAATCAAGTAGTAAAATACACTTGTCATATTAAAAAGGTCCAATCCCAATTTTAAAATGGATATAGACTGATAGTAGTTCTAGTGACGTTGTTTTCGATTCGATCAAAGGGTTTTACAATAATATTAATTATCTACATTTACATATGTTATTTGCATTAAATGAACACTTTTTACGCCGAAATTCATAAAAGTATTTTAGATTTTTGCTCACTGCTAATTGCTTCAGTTGGATGCCAATCAATTACCAGGCCAACTGTTTAACCAGTAAGACTATACGATCCTATATATCGATACTCAGGCCTTATTAATTGATAATAATCTATGGTTATTATTCACATATGTAACCTATATGGGGCTATGATTAATAAGCCCGATTATGAAAATATTCATTTTGATTCATACTGAAAATTGTTAATGAAATGTTATAGGAAAAATAACATTTCATTAACAATTTTCAGTATGTAATTTCAAATGTAATTTATTATATCGACGCTCAAAAACAAACACAGTAAATAACACATGCAGTGTTTTTTTTTTTTACTATATCTTTAAAAACAATAAATTTAACCGTGTCGATTGGTGTGTCTGGTGAATAATTTTGGTTTTGCTGGTTACCACGTTTATGCTTTCTAAGGTCGATCGATATATTTTTATACACAATACACTCTCTCTGTCTGTCTCACGACTCAAACTGTGAGTTTTTAGTATCGAGAAAATTTGGGAGAAGAAAGGGGGTGTTTACAATTTGACCAAGTTGCTAGATACGTTTTTTTTCTGTTTGAAAAAACTTAAGAATACTCGAATACGAAACTTGAGAATAGGTGTTTGTGTAAGTAACAGTGTTGACAAAACTTACGTGCACACGTATGCATTTCTCAACGGTGTCGCCGAAGAACACGTCCGACTGTTTGCCAGAGAGGACCCACTTCTCGTACAGCTGCAGATTCTTCTCGGTGGGGGGGATCAGCCAGAAGACTTTCGCGCCTGAAATTCGTTAATTTTCTTCGAATGTTTTAAATATATAAACGCACGTACAACACTTTTAAATTCAACTACTTTATAATTTTTTAAGCAGTTGGCACTCAATTATGTAATTACAAGAGCTGTTTGATAAGTATTTTCATATTAATACATTAAGAAAACGGGTACTTATCAAACAGCCCTCGTAAAACAAAAGCCTTAACTAAATCATGAAATTAGATCATTTATATAAGGTTCAGTTTTATTTCTAGTATTTTCATTTTCTTTTACGAGGCAGACGTAGTGAAAATACCAATGATTAATTAATTTTAAAATGACTCCGCTCTTGCGGCCAATAATGCTTAATGTATTAAATCCGTACAAAATAGAATTTAACTGTCAATACAAAACGTTTAAATTTCAAGTCAAATAGCATATGTTGAAACAAAACTTAGTTCCTATAGCTTGAAAAAATACAGTTCATTCCATAGCTCGAATAATGGGTCCTCACCTCTTAAAATGTGGTACCAGACTGAGGTGCCACCAAAGTCAATATGGAAGTCTGTGTAACAGCCCTTGACGGACATGAGGCAATACTTTTGCACCTTCGGGTACATCATGTCGTCGAGTGCGTTCGTTGACTCGGTCTGAAACATTTAAGTATATATACTGTACATTATCCAACCATACATCCATAAAATGTTAAAAGGAATAACCCAATCATTATAATAAATGTTTTATAAATACACACACAAATCAACGCATAATTAAATCTAATCATATTTAATGTATCTTTACATCTAAGCGGAGATAGTTTAATAAACAACAGCGCATGTAATTTTGCTTAGTATGATATTATATGTAACAATTGACAACAAAGAATCAAATTGGTGAGCGAGAATTAACTCTCGAGTGCAAAGGGTTAAATCTAAAAGTAAAAATATAGTATCGAATACTATCGAGTCTTCTATTACACAATGCAGGAGTTTGTGGCAGGCAAAAAATGTAGAATGAAGGTAATTGACGCGTATGCGAGGTAGCCGTTATTTTGTAACACAAAACGTAACATTTTGTAAAAGAAACTGTTGAGTCTCTCGCCGGCTCTTCTCAACAGATTTTTTGAGCTCGTTGGAGATTCCTCACGAACTGACACACACTGATTACACTAATGGTAAAATTTGAAACGGAACGGTTCGTAAAATATATTTAAATGTAACACAATGTAATATCAAATGCATCTATTTTTATGTATATTATGAAACTATTATTGTGGATTCTACCGTGTTATACTTCAAACCTAAACTCGTTTCAAACACTTACCGGCTTCAGCAAGTACGGAACGGACGCAATAAGTACCGCGAAAATAGATTCGTGTTATATAGTAGAGAGTAGTAGTGTTAGAGTAAATTCGAAAAATCATTTTCATATCGAATCGTCAACATAGATGGTAAGTATTCTGAATAGTGTACAATACTCTGACAACACGTTTTCATCATACGGGATACTCGTACAATATAACGCGGAACCAATCTTTTCCAAATTTGACTGGCCCGTTGGTGTAGTGGTTAGTGCTCCTGACTGCTAAACCAAAGGGCGTGGGTTCGATTCCCACCCAGGACAAAGTATTTATGTGATGAGCATATGTATTTGTTATGTGCCTGGGTGTTAATTATCTATATAAGTATATATTTAAAAATATATAAGTATGTTTATCAGTTGTCTGATTGCCA